>SAUE01000358.1:36583-62166 GCA_009724625.1 Deladenus siricidicola | reverse complement strand
TTGATTAGCCTATATTGAAATAAGACATCAAGCATATATATACATATATATATCTTCTAAATAGCCAAAAAAAAAATAATGCTTGATGTACGAAATTACAGAATGTTAATTTTAGAATTATTCACTCNCCCCCCCCCTCCTCCCCTACTCGAGCTAATGCTAATTGCAAGATATTGGTTGCTTTTGTATATCTTCTAAATAGCCACAACTTGATGACAATATTTGCATTTGAGTAAAGGTGGTGCGGTCAGACGCTCTCTTCTCGAAACTGGAAGAAAAATTATAAAAATTGAAACAAATAGTTAGATTTACAGCGATTGTGTTCCGCTAGGATGTTTTAGGGAGACAATAATATGTAGATATAAGTGAGAGATAGATAGACATTACATATTACACATAGAAAGCAAACATTTGTTTTTGATTAGACCTTCTGTTCTACGCAAAATGTTTAGAAAGTGCCACCGAACGCGAATAATTCTGGTAACGCAATCATATTTAATAAGAAGCGGAAAAGAGAAAAAGTCGCGAAAAATTAAAAAATAAAATAAAATGAAAACAAAAAAATTGACTCATAAAGTGTCGTCAAAGAAAAAAAATTAAAAATTGTTTTACGTTACTGAACGGAACGAGTCGGTCATATATGTATATGTATATATATGATTATCATTTAAAAAATAAAACCATACAAGAAAACAACGGAAATGAAACTTTTTTTGCGGTGCAAAAACAACGAGAAAATGTATAAATACGGTAAATGAGAAAGGCGCAGATTTCATCTTGCCACAAACTTGAAAATGTTAGCGAAAGAGTGTAGTATGCATAAATTTTCATCGGAAATTCAACCTTTTTCTTATTGCGCTTTTTGCTGCTACATAGCGTTGTTTAGAATGTGTATAAAACAAAACAAAAAAATACTTTGCAACATATTATGAACCACCACAAAACCCACGCATGCGCAACAAACATTCCAACTTTGGACGGTTTTGCTATAAAAAAACAGCCCTAAGGCGTTATATATACACTTTTGTATATACACTCCTCATTTCTTGAATCAAGTGTATAACGTCTTTCTCAATATGTCCCTTTACTCTGTATCTCTCACTATGTCTCTCTCTCTCTCGCTCTCTCTACTCTGTTTCTCGCTGTCTCCCTCCCTCTCTCACTTCGTCTCACTCAGTTTCATTCTCACGCATTTCCTCCGCCAATAAGAATGATATTTTAATTTTGAAAAAAAAACAAACAAATTATGAACTTAGTCTTCTTTAACTTTGCGTACCCAATTAAAACAACTTCTTTCTTCTCATTAATCCGGCAACAAATTATAAAATTTTGAGAAATCCCACGTTCGACGTAAAAAATATGAAATATATTATTTACAATATTTATGAGCCTATTTTTTTACAAAGGCGTAGTATTCCAGTGGGTTATTTATTTGTGTCGTTGTGAGAAAAAAAACACACACAATGGGTTCAAAAATTAAATTTCTGCAAAACAGGAAAATGGTTTAAAAATAGTTGTGAAAAAATGGTCAAAGCCAGTCGTTCTTGGGCGAATGAAAAGG
The DNA here is from genome assembly GCA_009724625.1 of Deladenus siricidicola. NCBI lineage: Eukaryota > Metazoa > Nematoda > Chromadorea > Rhabditida > Sphaerulariidae > Deladenus > Deladenus siricidicola. The sequence continues at coordinate 60,605 of SAUE01000358.1, read as the reverse complement.
AAATTTTATTTTTTCAAAAATTCCAAAATATTACAAAATTCACGAACTTTGATTACTTAAAACTCAACCACCTCCTCTATTAAACGCAAAAAAAAGAAAAATATTTTTTATTTTTTATGGCTTATAAATGAAGCATATCAATCAGAATACCGCATATACGAATTAAAGCAAAAAAATTAGAACATTTTGAATTAATAAATTTAAGCAATAAATTTGTGGGCAAATAAAAATGAAAAATTGCGAAAAGATGACATAGCTTTTGTTTTGCATTTATTTATTGTTTACGCGAAAGCTCTACAAAACCCTAAAAGTCCTGCAATTAATTTGAAAAATATTATAACACAGAATGTTTAGCCGTACAATTGTTCCTGAAAGACAAATCTAAAGCAAAATGTTTCTGCCCTATTTATTACCTTGCACATTTTCTTTCTACAGTGACTGAAGTCGAAAATATATTCATAATAAGTTTAAATACTCATATACGTTAGCGGTTGTACGAAGTTTCTCGTCTGATTTGAGGAATTAATAATTGAAGCATGACCGAAGCGTGACCAATTAAAGCATGACCAATAATTGAAGCATGACGCCAATCACGTTTACTTTTATGAAAGATTATTATCAAGTTTTTTAAAGCTACATACATACATACTTATATGTATTTGTGAAATTTGAACGGTTTGAAAATGTCGGGGTGCTTTCTCGATTTTTATTCACTTTGTTTTTATCAATCAATTTTTTGCAAAATAGCATAAAATTCGCTGGACTATTGTAATTTTGCCTGTTGAATCCGAAGAAAAATAAATGTTAATTCGGACTACTGTAACTATGTGTAAAATCAAATGTACAAAAGTGAGTGAAGCTAAAAGAGAAATTACATAAAATCAAATTGGCCTAGCAAAACTAAGCCCAACAATATGTACAATAAATTATATACATACATACATATGGTATCCAAAGGAATGCAGCGAAAAGTCATTGATTAAGATTATAAACGGAAATGAATATTTTTGCGAAAGCAAAAGTGTTCCTGGTATCAAACCCTGACCAATTTTGCAACAAAAAACTTTCGTGAGAAAGCAACACCGAGACGTCAACAATGGAATCCTTAAACAAAATCTTCTAGCGGAAATCAATCTTCGTCGTTTTTTTGCAAAATATTATGAATAGAGGCGGCATTTTACGCAAGACATAATATCAAAACTCACAATTTAAAATGCGATAATCGTATAAAAATAATAAAATATTCTAGAATAAATATTATGGAATATAATACAAAAGAGTAAAAAGTTGAGACGGAAACTTACGGCCCCCTCTTTTTCTTTTCTTTTGAAATTAAATTATTCTAAATTTAAATTATTAATGAAATCCTAGAAAGATTTTCTCAATAAAATGGCATTAAAATGAAAAAAACGATGCAATTAAGAATTTATCTTTTGAAAATACACAAAAATTTAAATACACAATTTTTTCACTTTCACGAGTTTTGTTTTGAGTCAAAGTTAGTAAACAATGCATTATTCATAGATTACATTTTGAAAAACCATGTATAGTGAGCAAAAGCGTTACCTAATACGTTGATCCAAAATTCCTCCCTAAAGTGTGAGTCAGTGCATGAGTTTCTCTGGCACATGTATTTTCACAAAAAAAATTTAGATGTATAGCTATTTTTCAGCAACATGTACGAAAAATGAAACAACAGAAAAAAATATGTTTTCCTTACTCGTCAAAAGTTATAAAAATGCACTCCATTAAGTATTCAAGTTTAAATTGAGAAAAGCAACGTAAGCGGGCTATTTTTCGATGTTAAAAATAACTCGAAATTGAATAGCACAGTAATTGCTTCTTGTCATACGCCTCTTCGACTATAGGGTATCGCTAAAGTTCGGACACGCATTCTTCTGATGATAACTTTTTTGTTAACAATTAAAACATACAAACAAAATATATCAAAAGAAAGCTCTACAAGATCACATAAACGGATTTTTGGAATAACCACCAACCATCATTTGCTAGGCGTGCATCCAAAATCTCCTTTTCTTGCGATATTTTTTCTGGGAATTTGCTTATATTAATTTAATTCGTTTTCATTTTTTTGAATTCGGATAGATATTTTGAAAGATTTTTTCTTTGCATTTCGTACTTTGCTCTATGTACAACAAAAAAAAGTCCGCGGAATTGAGATTGAGCAAATCGGTGAGCCAGAATTTTTTGTCCCACGCGGTTGGGGAATGCATTTTAAATTTTGCAAAATTAGCTTTCGAATATGGTATATCAGCATCAAGCATCACAGCACATGACATTTGATGCTTGAAACAAATTACGATCCAGCGCAAGTAATCTTGAAGTAAATTATTTTATAAAAAAATTAATAAATAAAAATTTAACGTTTTTAATGAACTTTGTTTGGTTCTTTTGTGATATCGGACCACAAAAAAAATTTTTTTTGCCTTTTGTTAGAATTACGTTATAAAATTATGTTTCGAAAATGTCAAAAACTGCACAAAACAACAAAATTAGTAAGAAACATTGGTTCTTGTGGGTTATCGGGCAGCAAGAAAAAAAAATTTTTTATGATTTTTTTAGGTTTTCTGACACGGGGAATTCGAATTTAATAATGTTTTTCACTTATTTTTAATAATTTTATAACAAAGAGCAAACAAAACAAGGATGAATATTTAACAATTAAACGGGCCAAAACTCGGCGATGTCCTGCAAAATGGCAATGAAAGGATCGCGATCATTCAAGCGTGTGCGCCACATGTACTCCAACAAAATAAACAGCATAAGGTTAGTTAAACGAGCATCTAGAAAAATGTAAAAAAAACTACACAAAACATATAAATAAGTGAAAAACATTATTAAATTAAATTCGAATTCCCCGTGTCAGAAAACCTAAAAAAATAATAAAAAAATTTTTTTTGCTGCCTGATAACCCACAAGAACCGAAACATTATTAAATTCGAATTCCCCATGCCAGAAAACCTAAAAAATGATCTAAAAAATTTTTTTTGTGGTCCGATATCACAAAAGAACCCTTCATTTTTATTAGGTAAACAGTAGGTAAACATTTAATGAACTTTATTTTTATTAGGTAAACATTAGGCTCCGCCCCTCCTCCTCACCATAGATTTTTGCTTTTAAGCGATAATGGTGAAAAAAATAAGACAAAGACAATAAAAGTAAATCCCTCAATTGTTATGGAAAAACACAAAAAGCACAGCAAAAGGTACGAAAATAACGAACGAAAAAAAGAAACAGCAATGTGATCACGTGTGTGTAACGGTATGACGCATATTCAATTTGTCATTAATGCCAACTGCTTCGAAATTAATTCAAATTTATTTTATGGCATAACGCAACAAAAAAAAATAACGTAACAAAAGAAACACTTACATATTTGTTACATTCCATTCCAAAAATGCTCACTCGGCCCCCCTCATCCTCATTACAAGTCCGTACTTTTACGAAAATTTTTCTAGTCAGTAATTCTTGAATAGATTCTAAACACATAATAACTTTTTTGGGGTCACTGCACTTTACCCCCCCCCTCCCCCAACCAATGATGCAGTGCTTCGCCCCTCCCCATTGGTGATCAATAGACATGTGGAAATTTCGGCTGCAATTTTTTCGTGGAAATGTTGTGTTTCCTGGTGTTTCCCCAAACCCCTCTTAAAACATTTTTCATTCACATTGTTTAGTCACTCTTTCACGTCGAACAAGTGAAAGAGAGCTCCGGATCGAAATGTTCTCTTCCAAAAAGAGCAAAGATCAAAAGAGCGAGAAGGATGCGGATTCGTCGTCAATGTGCTCGGAGGACGTGTTTGACGTCCACAAACTCAATACTCGCGAGCTGAACGCGCTCTTCATGAAAATCCTAGCCGACTCGAACATAAAAAAGCCGGTTGCGGAGGACATGCTCCGAACATTCGATAAGGAGAAAAAAATACAACTTTGCGAGCAACACCACCGAACCGCAGTCCCTAAAAAAGATGTATTTTTTCTATTGCTTTTCTTATATTTTAAAATATGAAGAATCGGATTTTTTTAATGTTTCAATCTATAACCATCTTTTTTGGTTATCGACAATGGTCACATAGCTTTTTTGAAAATATATCCATCATACATGGGCAAGGGGGGATGAAATTTTTTTTGCGGGATGATCAAATTTTCAAACGCAAATATCTTGGCTCTCAGACATGGATGGATATTATCCATCCATCTAATGTATAAGTTTTTTTTCCAAATAACATCTATAAAATTTTTTGAAAGTTTTTGTGCATTTTTAATACCGATTTGCTTGCATAGACACCGTTCCACTACTGCGCGCAATTGAAAAAGGCGCTGAGCTCCAAGGAGAGCGACCAGAAAGATTTGTTGCGCTCTCTGCGCGTTTCCCTCGGCACTTTTGACATGCGATGGATTGATGAGGTAAATTTTTTTTTGACAAAGCTTTTGAATTTTTGGCATAAAACATTGTATGCCTGAAGGCATTTTTTCGTTTTTTTGTTGGACTTTTTTTTGCTGAGCATTTTTTAATTTTTTTGGGCATTTTTTTATTTTTTATTGGGCATATTTTTTGTTAGTCATTTTTTTGATTAAAAGAACAATGCATGTCTACGACAAGACCGGAATTTTTTAAATAAATTTTACGAATTTTTTTGCCAGCCAAACGATAATTTTTTAGCACAAAAATTGGAATTTTTTAATGAAAGTTTTTTAAATAATAATTTCAGGAAATTTTTTATTGATTGTATAAAAGTTTTCTGAGTGCCAGCGAAACGATGATTTCTTTTAGTTTGGACGCGAAGGCGGCTTCAAGTTATTGGTAGGATTGATGGAGCGGCTCATTCAACGCGCCGAGCGCTTCCAGCACGTTGAGTCCGAGATTTCGGACGACGAGGAGGAGCTAGCGAATTGCCTCGTGGAAATTGTCAAATGCACTCGTGCCATCGCCAACACTCGGGTATTCTTTGAAGAAAATTTGATGAATTGGCTAAAATTTTTTCTCTGCGTTGTGGGGGGGGAGGGTGGAATTTTTTCATTACGTCAGGCAAATGTACGCGACGCTGAAGTTCGCGCTCCGTCAATTCGGCGCCGCGGCGACGCGTCTGACGGCGGGCGGCGGCNAATTTATGATTTATGTGATTTTTTGTATGCTTCTTGAAAAAAAAACTAGAAGTAGAATTTAGTTTGATTGTGACGGATTTGTTGGCATTTTTGACTGTTTATTCGAAAAAATATTTTTTGCAGACTTTTTTGTTTGCTTTTTAAATTTTTTAAACTTTCAAAAATTTTTTAAACCCACAATTTTTTCAGCCAGGCGTTCGCTTTTTGTTGAAGAAGGACTCGATGCTTTGCTCAAAGCTAATCGAGACACTTTGCGTGCTGAATGTCATTAATTCGGAGAAATATTCGCCGACGGTAATCGGAATCCTCAGCCTGCTGGCGGCGATTCTATTTTTGGGTAGAGATAACGCCGAAGAATACGAAATAACTGGGTAAGTCTTTTTTGGTCTGAAATCAGTGACGGTGTGCCAGGGGAATTATAGAGGCGTAAGAAAAAAAATTGGGAGAGAACGAATGAACGCTTGAAAATTGAAAAAGTTCATGAATAATTTAAAAAAATAAAGCCACGTACACANGGGGGGGGGGGGGGGTATGGCCTGAGCTGTTCCTCTGGCTACGCCCCTTGGGCGGGGAGAGCATTATACTGGGGAAAAACGAAAAAAATAGTTAAAACTAAATTAATTTATAATTTAATTTTAAATTAATTTGGATTAAAAACGATTGATTTGAATGGAATTTAAAGAATATGTAAAACATTTAATAGAGTTGCCAATGTATTGGAATTATTCAAAAAGTCGAAAAAAAATATTATAAAAAAGATTGATGTTTTAGAAGTGAATTGTTTATTCGTGATTTGGCCGAGGTTGGCGAAAAACGAAATGTGCCGCGGTTCGCGTGTATCGTAGACTGTTTTCGCTACAATAACGTTGATATTACGGTAATAACTTTGATATTATGTTTTTTTTTATTAAAAAGGTTTATTTATAATTTAATTTTATAATTTCAGTTTTATTTTTTTATATAATTTGTTATTTTTTAAATAATTATTAATTTTTTAGTTGTTTTAGTAAATTTATGTGTATTTTAGTGCAAAACTCTCCAAGTGATCAACACTTTGCTTTCCTGTATCGACGACAACGAATGGCAGATGCGCATGATTTGGCGTGGGGAGTTGATGAGAGTCGGTCTGAAGGAGGCAATACCGGTCTGTCCGCCAAATACCAAACCGCATTTGAATTTGTATTATTAACAAATAAACTTTTTAGAACATTAAAAAAGAGGCGGAGAAATGTTTGAAAATTGGCCTTGCCTATTCCATATTCGAGGATGAGCAGAAAGCCGATTTTGAGGACCTCATTGGGCGATATAACAATTTGTAAATTTTATTATTATATATATTTTTTATTATTGATTGTTTAGGAATTTGCTAAACATTTCTATCGTTACTACGAGTCAATGGCGGTCCCAGGGGGTAGCCACTGACTCGTAGTAAAAATGAAATTTTTTTTGATTTTTTAGCCAAAAGCTCGTTGAGAACGTTCCAAAAACACCATTTTTAACTTTGACACCCTACCTTTGAAAACGTAAATATAGGCTTATATAAAAGATCTTTGACCTTCGATGCTTATAACATAACTTTTTTGCATCGGTAGCGTAGCGCTTTAAAAAAATTTATTATTTATTTATTTATTTTTGGTGTACAAATTTCCCGGAACAAATTTCCCCCCCCTCGTGGAAAAATTCTGGGCCCGCCACTGCTACGTGTAAAATTTGATCTCAAAGGTTTTATTTGCGTCTTTTAGAAAGGGGGACGTAGACGATCCGAAGGATTGCTTCAATATGCTGATGGCGTCTTGTCAGCAATCGGATTGCGAGGATCTTCTCTTCGACATTCTGTTCAGACTATTGCTCATCAACGACAACAATTATAAAAGGTTTTACCATTGAATTTATTATGAGAAATTAATTAAGAGAAATTATTTTTTGTAGGTTTACGTATTTTATGATGATAAAAATGGTCATTACGGAGATCGCATTTGGCAATATGGGCTGTGGACCGGAATTCGGTCGGCAAATTGTCTTTCAAACACCGTTAGGTAAAATCGGTTTATATAGTCTATTTTCTTCGATGAATTTTTTTAATTTTTGTACAAAATTTACTTAAAAAAGTATATTAATCATTAAAAATATTCGAGTTTTTTCGATTAAAATTTTTTGAAAAATTTACTTTCAGATGAAACACTCCGACAAATCGATAACGAGGCGGTACCCAATCGCATGCACAAAAGACTGGAGCAGGCTATTGGAGCGAAGCAGGAGGCGGTCGTTTGGCAGAACAAGTATTTTGCGAAGTTGACGGAATTCCAGAAGGAGGCCCAACAACTTCGCAAACATGTTAGTGGTTTTTTAATATATAGCCAACTACATACATATCAATTCTACGTTTTCAGAAATTTTTAAGAAAACGTATTTTTGGACGGTTTATTATATAGTGATTTTTTGATTTAAAAATGAATTTTTATTTTTTAAGCATTATTGTTATTCCTATATATTTTATCGATATTTTTATATTTTGTGTAAATTTTTTACATTTACATAACTTTTTTATTCTTTTGCTGACTTTGATAGGTTTAAGAACTAGGATTTACAAATATTGGAAACACTACTAGAAATATTCGTTTAATAGATTTCCAACAAAATCGAACCGCTTCCGCCTCCAACCGAGTGCTCACTCCCGCCGCCAGAAGAGGCACACCTCCTTCAAATTGCGGTCGGCAATTTTTCGACGCCAGCTCCAGCTCCAGTGGGCGGTGGCATCCCTCCCCCGCCGCCGCCACCATTACCGCCCTCGCTTGGCGGAAAACCGGGTGGTGGACCACCACCGCCTCCAGCTCCTCCGCCTCCGCCGCCTGGAATGTTCGGCAAGTCGGGTGGACCGCCGCCGCCACCTCCACCACCGCCGCCTCCGGGCGGCAAAATACCACCTCCACCGCCGGGTATGGGTGGAAAGGGCCCGCCTGGACCACCGCCTCCGCCCGCGTCCTTCCAACTCTCACCTCAACTTCCGCCTTTCCTCAAGAAACGAGAGACGCATACCGCCGATGTTCCGATGAAGAAAATTCCATGGAATGCGAATATTGTAATTATTTGTGTGATATTATTCTTTATTTTACATGCATTTCTTATTATAATATTCAGATCAAACCGAACAGTCTGAACAAGGATTCGCTATGGGCCGAATTAGATGAATCCGAAGTGGCTAGCGAAGAAGTGTTCAAATCTCTCAAGGAGAAATTTTCAACGACTACGTCAGTTTATTAGTCTTTCATTTTTTTAATTTTAATCATTCAAGTTACAGGGTTCTTAGTCAGGTTTTTAAAATAAATTTTACTTTTATAGGAAAAAGCCAGCTGCAAAATTGGAGAGTTCCACAAAATCGCAAACAAAAAAACCAGTCGTCATTCAAGATGGAAAAGTTCTTCAAGCTCTTGGTATTCTTTGTTTGATTCGGTATTAGCAAATTTGATTGCCAATGGGTCTTACTGGGTATTTATACTAAACTCGTGGATACGCCAAGCTAGATAATATCATGAGATTTCAGAGCATAACCAATTTAAATAAATTTAATAGTTGAAATAATGAATAATACACCAATTAACCATTTTTAGCCATTCTACAGGGATCGTGTAAGCTCAGCTTTAAGGAGTGGCATCGTGCGATAATGCAGGTGGACGAGACAGTTCTAAGCGCCGGTCTACTCGACCAATTGCGCTCCGTTCTCCCGCCGGCCGACATTTTGAAGCAAGTGAAGGATTGTGCAGCGCAGGAATTTAAAAATATGGTTGAGGCGGAGCAGGTATTGTGTTTTGTTATGTACATCTTTTATTACTAATGGCAATCTTTGGCTTATATTTCACATAAAAATTTTCAAAAATGTATGGTACTAGAAAAATAGGAAATAAAATAAAAAAAAAGGCGATCTACTTTCAAAAAATTGCTTTAGTGCGGTGCGTTTTTTTCGATTTTTTTATTTTGAGAATTCAATTTTTATTTATTTCAATATAGACGTGTGGATTTACATTTTGCTAACATTCGAGGTTAGTTTTAAAGCTATGTGTATTTTACATTAATTTTAACTTGATGAATATTTTTTGAGTTATGTCGTGGTTATGTAGAGTATTGAGAGCAGAGGCGTAGCCAGAAAAACATTTTTGGGGGTAGGGGCAGAAAATTTTTTTCTATTATTTGGAAAAAGTGAAAATGGGGGGTGGGCATACTGGCTACGTCAATGTTTGAGAGGTTTGTCGGTGTTCCACTATTATAATTATATGAGTTGGTGTGTAGTTATATATTTTTATTTCAAAAAAAGTATTCTTTTTAAATTTGGCATTTTTTAGTTTGTGGCGACCTTGGCGTCAATTAATGCTTTACCGATTCGTTTGGAGTCGATTCAGCTGAAACTTTGCTGGTCGGACAACATTTCGGAATTGAAAGCGTCGATTTCCACCGTGGCTGAAGCTTGTGATGAAGTTAGGCAGTCAAAAGGCTTAAAATGCTTCATAAATTTGGTTCTTTTGGCCGGCAATTTTATGGGCAGATCGAAGACGTCCAAGGACGCCTTTGCTTTTGAGCTGGGTGTCTTGAACAAGGTTTGTTTGCTTGTTGGTTTTTTAAAAGGAAATTGTGGAGTTCGTGAACGAACAAAGAAATGTTATAGTGGAGAAATGTTTAGGGGACGTCTTTAATTTTTTGAAAATTTGGGGCGAGCAGAGGGGAGGGGGGCGTACTCCCTCCTATTAAGAAATTTTTTGAATTTTTAAGCAAATTGGAGTTAAAAATTGAAATTTTTGATCTTCTCCGTTCGCAAAATTTAATTAAAAAAATTGGTTAACTTCGCCTCATTCTTAAATCCTAGATATAATAACAATTTTTTTCAATGTAAACTAATCCTAGATGAACCACCGAAATTTTATTAATATTTTTTGATTCAAATTAATGATGTAGATAATGTGACATATATGCTTATTTTTAGTTAGTGGACACTAAGGATGCGGAAAATTCGGAAACACTACTTCGTACGTTGATCATTTTGCTGGAGAAGCAGTCGAAAGGAAAATACACGAAGTTCACGGCCGACGACTTTCACCACGTGCCAAAAGCGTCACGCGTCGACTTGACGGAAATCTCAAAGAACAAAGATATGCTGAAGAATTCACTGCGGAAGGTTTGTTTAGATTTAATTAAAATTTTTTAATTTTATGATGTCATTTTTTCTTTCAGATTTCTACGCATTTAATGAAGTACGTGAAACAAAATGACTCTGATAATTTTCTCGAGAAAATGCAACCGTTTGTAGAGCAAGCGCAAAAGGAGCTGAACGTTTTGGAAGGAGTAATTTTTTAATTGTTAAGGAATATTTTTTAATTTTTTTAAAATTATTATTTAAAAAGTAGGTTTTATTTGTTTTTATTTATCCGCCTTCTTGTCTAGATGTACGATAATATGCACTTGAAGTGGACGGTCTTGCAGAAATATCTCTGCTTTGATCCGAAGAAATATCCTATGGAAATTTTATTCGGCGATCTGAAGTTATTCAAAGAGCAATATGAGGTTTGTGGAAGGAAGTTCTTGGAAATTTCGCCAGAATATTTTCGATTCAAATTCCAGAAGCGAAAATAGTTTTGCTTAATTGCTCAAAAACACGTTCAGGCGACAATTAGGGTTGGGCGGAAGTAAAAATTTTCACTTTTGATTTCGAAACGACTCAAAAAATTCGGTATTTCGAGGCTTAAAAATGGCGGGAATATTGGTATTTTTTATGTTGTTTTTTTTACAAGATAGCAAATTTCAGAAATTTTTATAAAATAAACGCATAAAAAATAATTTACGCCTATGGAAAAGTTGGAGATTTTGATGACAGTAATTTATCGAAATTGTGATGGCTTAATTTTTTGAAAAACCCTGGTGCCACATACTTTTTTACATACATACTTTTATGAAAAATTATTGCTGATGCTGCTAAAAAAATTTTCAGGCAACTTTGCGTGAAATCTACAAGGCTCGTGAGAAGGAGGAAGCGGAAAAGTCGAAGAAGAAACGGCAACCGCTGAAGTCGCTTCAACAGCAGGCGAATATTGGTGTTGCGGCCGCCGAAGCGGCCGCAAAAGCCACCGGCAAAAATGCCGGAAAAATGGCCGTCGAAAACCGCGAAAATGCTGACAGCGGCGTTATTGACAAGATCGAGCAAATGCTGGAGCAGGGAAAGTATCGACCCGGTGGTGTTTCGCGCACTCCCCGCCGAAGTGCTCTTAACAAAGGTTTTTAAGGGTCATCTTTAGAAATAACGCATGGGCCACTCTCCCCCTCTCCTCTTCGTTTATGTGTGTATGGGGGGGGGGGGGTGGGGGTTCCTTGTTAGATAAAAATAAATTATGAAAATAAATTTTTCACTTTTTGGTCTTAAAATGTTCGATTTAAAAAATGAGTTATATTTTCTAAACATCTTGAAAATGGTATACCCTCTTTTAAAATCTTTATTGTTTTATTTTACAAACATTTCAACTTTTCATGAAAATTTTTATCCAGGCAAAATCGGTTTGGGGGGCCTGGATAAAAAAAGCCATTCTTTTTTCTAAAAATTTTGTTAAAAAGTGGACTTTGCGATAACACTGCAATATTTCCTTGTTTGTTTTATTATGATTAATGCTTCTTTATGATTTTTTTCATTTTTATTGTGGTTCTTGAATGTCATTATAATTGTAATGTTTTCTAGCGGGACAGTCTCGAAGTTTTCCGATACCGATGGATAGGAGTAACGCGGAGAACCAGGAGAATCCGCCCAACAACTCAACGAACTATCGCGTTCGTCGTAAAGGACAACCAACCGTCCATGTAAATTTTGAGAATTTTTTTTGCTTTACATATTTGATGCAGAGCCAAAAAAAAATTTTTTTTTGGGGGAGGGGTCAAAACGAAAAACAATTTCTATTACTTGGAAAAAGTGAAGAAAATTTACTTAGTTTTTTTTTCATTGTGGCATGGCCCCACCTCCCCCCTTCTCCCGGGGGTCATGGTTCATTGATGTCTCTTTAGATATCCTCTAGATATCATTTTTTCTTTAGATATCCGGAAATCAGGGATCACAACAACAATTGGACAGAGCGGCGGGTGGTGGATCGAACCAGGCAAGAGATTCGGCGAAAAACAGCATATCCGACGACGTGCCGAGCACCGAAGAGCTTCTACGACGATTGCAAGGCTTATGATTTTTTGCTTGATTTGTCTCTTTTTTTATTTAATTATTTTGGACGAAGGAAATATTCTATTCTATATACCTTTTTTATTTATGGACATATATATTTGAATTGAATCCTTTTATTATGCGCAATTATCTTTCGCCTATTCGTTTTGATTTCTTACAAAAGTATGTTTAGTTCTATAAATTGTTTTTTTGCATTTTAAATTGAATGCTAAAATTTTGCATTGATAATTAGTCAGCGAAGTTCAAATATTTCTATGAGACAATACCGTTTCTTCTTCAAAAATTACATTGGTTGTGTGTTTGTGTATATTCATTGTTTTTACAAAAAACTTATTTTATCACTTTTTTTTGTTGTTGAACACCGGTTATATTTTTCATTGTGCCCTCTAAATTTTTTTTGCATTGCCTTTGGCGCTTTTATTGCCTTTTTTGTGATTTTTTTGGCTAGTGTCTTCAACGTTTTTGAAGCTCTTTTCATGAAGTATTATAATTTTTTAATGATTTTTTTCAAATATAATGTGGGAAAAAGAAAGCTAAAGGTTTTATTTTTTACATCAAGTTATTTTTGCATATTTTTTCATATTATCTTAAAACCCCTATTGCCATCATCATATGCTTTTAGAAAAATTAGCATTTTTGACTATCCTAAAATTTAACTTTTTTTTAAATTGTGGTAATATTTTTTTTGTAATCGAATGACATCATTTCCGATCTTGAACAATATACAAAGGAATTGTGATTATTAATCTCCATATTCTTTCAATAATAAAGCAATGAAACCATTTGAAGTTTTGAATCGTGATTGGATATAAAATTCAAGTACATATATACGTACATTTATGTGTGAGGCAATTTATTATTCATCACTTGTCGATTCAAGAATCAGAAAAATCGAGAAAATATGAATTATGGAATGGTGCCACCCCCCTCAAGTCTCAATTCGTCGGCACCCTCGTCGGCGGGTCGTAGGTCACGGTTCGACGCGAGACGCGCCGAAGAAATGGAAAAGGAGCAACAAGTAGGAATATACGCATTTTTATAGTTATTTGTAATATTTTAAAATTTTGGCGGTTTTTAACAAATATTTAAAGTTCAAATTATTTTTTAAAAATCTAAAGATCTTTGGAATTTTTACAGATTTTTTAGTTATGTATTTATTTTGGAATTTTAATATTTTTTTAAAATTTACAGATTTCTAAAATTATTTTTCAAAATTCTAAAAAATGCAGATTATCTGAAATTATTTTAATTAAATTTATTTTTTTAGTACAATGCTTTAACGAGCGGTTACACGACTTCCAACTCTCAAGCCTTGGCAAAAAAGCGAACGATTTGCGACGATGAGTAAGATCTTATCCAGGAATTTTATGAGCAAATTTTGTAATGTACTGTAGTGGGAATTGATGTGTCCCACTCCGGCCTGATTGAAAAATAATTTTTAGCTATTTTGAAAATGCCTCCGACGAAGACAACGATCACGGCAATAGCGATCGTCGTAGTTCCGGGCGTCGTGGCGAGGCATGCGATAGTGACCGAAGAAGACGTCGGGACGACGACAATCGACACGATCGCGATAAACACCACAGTCACCTGCCATCGTCCTCTTCCTCTCATCACCGTAGGCGGCATCAGGACGCGAACGAGGATGACGATGATGATTTTTGTAGCCGACTCAATTTCAAGAAAGAAAGGTTTGGGCTTGAAATACGTGTGTTGTTTTTAGTTATTTTTTGCTACATATTTTTGTGGAGAAAAAAGATAATTGTCCCATATTTTCTTTAACCAATCACAAACCACTCCGCATGGTATTTATTTATTAAATATGTATGGAATGCTGCAGAGAAGTGCAAAGCTGGACTCGAACCAGCGACTAACACGCTAACCAGGCGTTGCTCTTACCAACTGAGCTACAATGCTACAGCTTTACAAAAAATTTAGCATTTTATATCACCATTTGCTTTTCTCTTGTACTTTATAATTTTAGCTCGCGCAATACCTCCACTCGTTCGACGTCAAAACCGCACGAGAGCACTTCGAGAACAACATCGTCTTCTAAGAGTCAGCAAGTCGCGGCGGACGAGGAAAACGATCCCCTCGACGCTTTCATGGCCGATATCGAGGCGCAGGCGAAAAAGGACAAAAGCGAGACGGAAAAGAAGATCGAGAAGGCGGCGGAGACCGGAAAAGTTGACAATGGCGGGCGAATCGGCCGCGGCGACATCGACGACGAGGACATGCAGGAGTCCTACTTCAAGTTTGTTTCTTTTCTTGAAATTTTATCTTGAAATATTTGTTTATTTAAAAAATTTCAGAGAGAGAAGGTTTATGGGTGTATTTTAAATATTGTTGTGGAATTATTTGTTGATGTTAATTGGTTTTCCGAGCTTTTGCGAAATGGAGGATATTTTCCAATTAAATATGAATTTTTTGGTGTGACTTTATGTTTTACTCTATGGGAATTGACAATATTTTAGCTTTGTGTTTAACGAATATACATAATATTTTGTGGGATTATTTGTTTACTTTTTATGGTTAAGATTGAAATATGCTTTCAGATTTTTGGAGGAATACACCGCAAAGCATGTCGACGAGGACGACGACATTTACGAGTACGACGAGGACGGAAACATTATTTGGACGTGGAAGAAGGTGATCGATCCGCTGCCAAACGTCGATCACTCCACCATTCCCTACAAACCATTTCACAGGGATTTGTACGCGGAGCATCCGAACGTCGTCGACATGAACCCGCTGATGACGTTTGAGCTGCGAAACGCGCTCGACGTCCGCGTTTACGGCCCGGATCCGCCGAAGCCGGTGACGAGTTTCGCTCACTTCTCCTTCGACGAGGCGTTGATGAAGCAGATCCGCAAGAGCGAGTTCGAAAAGCCTACTCCTATTCAAGCTCAGGTATGCACGTACGACGAAAAAGTGTTGTCTAAAAAAAAGGCTAAAAAAGCCAAAATGTTGTCTAAAAAGGCTAAAAATTAATAAAAAATTTGTATTAAAAAATTGTTTTTGCATTGTTTTTAACTGCATATATAGCATTTTTAATAAATGTATGTATGTGTGACTGTAACAGATTTAATCACATGTATACGATACTTAATAATCAAGGAAAAACTTGTTACTTTTGAAAAAACTGTTGCGAATAAGTATTGCATATTTCTAATGAATAGTGTAGAAGATTGAGTTTATTGAGAATGTAAAATTGATTTTGAATTTTTCATTGGGGAAAAAATAATGTATTCAAAAATTTTTGAACCTTAGTTTTTTTTAAATTTTTAATGTAATTTTCAAATCTTTCTGCGTTTATAGGCGATACCTGCTGCGCTTAAAGGTCGAGATGTGCTAGGTTTGGCGAGGACGGGAAGTGGTAAAACAATGGCGTACATTTGGCCAGCCATTGTTCACATTATGGAGCAGGATGAATTGGCGCCTGGCGAAGGTCCTATTGCATTGGTTGTTGTGCCAACGAGAGAATTGGCAATTCAGGTTTTATATTTTTGTTTTTAGGTTAGCCTCCATGTGACGAAAATTGTTGAAATTTTTTTATTTTCTTAGGTTTATCAACACGCAAAAGTGTACTGTCGCCCCTACAACATCAACGTCGTCTGCGCCTACGGTGGTGGTAGCAAATACGAGCAAAAATTAGCGTTGGAAGAGGGAGCTGAACTCGTGATTTGCACACCGGTACGATGAATTCTTGTCATTTCTTTTTTGTTATTTTTTTATATTTTTACTCACTTCTGCTTCTTTTTTAAATGAATTTTTTATTACATCGCAAAAAACCGTGTCTAAGCTTTTTTTTCCTTTTAGGGAAGAATAATTGACATGGTCAGCATTGGCGCAACGAATTTTTTTCGGACCACGTTTTTGGTGTTCGACGAAGTCGACCGGATGTTCGACCTGGGCTTTGGTTTTTTTGTTAATTAAAATTTTTCCAACAATTTCGACAAAAGAATGAATTTTTTCAGAGCCACAGGTGAAGTCCATCGCAGATCACATTCGCCCGGATCGGCAGTGTCTGATGTTCAGCGCGACAATGCGCAAAAAGGTCGAAAAGTTGGTGGTCCACGCCTTGGAAAATCCGATAAAAATCGTTTGCGGCGACGTGGGCGAGGCGAACGCCGACGTCCAACAAGTCGTTCACGTCTTGGCCAATGCACAAGAGAAGTGGAATTGGCTGAATGCGAAAATCGTCGAGTTTTGTTCGGGTAGAATATTTTTGTAACCATGACAGTTCATATCAAGACATTTCATGCTAGTACAGTTCATACCGCCCATACGATATGAACTGTAGGTGTGGTATGAACCAGGGGTGGGCCGCAAATAAATTTAATTTGCGAAAACCGCAAATCGCAAATAAATTTTTATTTTCGCAAATCGCAAATTTTTGCTCAAAAAAGCCGCAAAACCGCAAACCATAAATTTTATAAAAAAAATTCGTATCGTTTATTGATATCTCCGCAATAGGATCATTTACTACAATGTTGTGCTAAAGTCTACATCGCGAATTTGAAAAAATAACTGTTTCCCATTTTTTCAAAAAAATCGGCCAATTTTTCGCAAATCGCAAATTTTTGCTCAAAAAAGCCGCAAATCGCAAATTTCACCACCCCTGGTATGAAGCAGTGGTTTGTTATATTTTCTTTTCACTCAAATTTTAGTGGGAAAACTGCTGATATTCGTCACGAAGAAAGTTGGCGCTGAAGAGGTGGCAAAAAAGCTGAAAATGCTGCGAAACATCGGCCTCGTCCTTCTTCACGGCGATATGCTACAACAGGAGCGAAACGAGCAGATTACCGCCTTTCGCGCCAAATGCCCAGTAATGATCGCCACGGACGTGGCAGGTAAGTAAATCGTTGATCATAAACTCTGTTTCACTTATTATTAAAATTGAAAAATTTTTAAAATTGTTAAACTTACGTTTAGCGAGAGGTTTGGACATTCCCGAGATCAAAACAGTGGTGAATTTCGACGTGGCTCGAGACATCGACACACACGTGCACCGAATCGGTCGAACCGGAAGAGCTGGTTTGTTTCGAATTCACATTTTCGAAATTTTTAATGGGGATATTTTATATTAATTGCAATATTATAGTCCTTTTCCGATGTTTCAACATTAATTATATATTTTTTGTAAAAGTGAAAATTGGGAATGTTTGTAGGACAACAGGGAGCTGCGCACACGTTGGTAACGGAGACGGACTTTGAGTTTTGCGGGCATTTGGTGAAGAATTTGGAGTCTGTAGGGCAATTTGTCTCGCAAGAACTCTTGAAATTAGCACAAAAGTCCTCGTGGTTTAAGACGAATGGCGCGGGCGGCGGCGGTGCCGGTGGCCCAATGGCGCGCCAGCGGATGGGACTCGGCTATAAGCCGAAGGCACGCGCCGGCTTTGGACGTTAGTTTTTTACGGAATTTTCGACAAGGAAATTAAGCAAATGAAATAACTGCATGCTTGGTAGCATGGTGAAAATTAAATAAAAGAACAATTTGGTTTTTTGAAAACATTTGAAATTTTTAAAAATCTATGGACATATGCATCCCTGTAATATGCATCTTATAGTTATGTATTTCAACATACCAGACAGTTTCCAAAAAATTATTAAAAAAAATTCTTTAACCTATTCTCCAGGCCGTAGGGTTTTGACTTTCTTGTTTCAATTTTTCAATGTTTTTTCACCTTTTCAATTGATTAAAATTTGAATCAAAGTCGACCAAAACAATCGATAACCGCCAGCACTCATATAATTTTATATATTTATGATGAGTTAATGTTGAATATTGTGACTACAATGCACAGGATTTTATTATAGAAGCCTCATCGTCGGGCGCTGGCAATCTCTCCTACTTGTCAGAGCCGGCGAAAGACACCGCGAAACCGTCGATTTCCAAGATTGTAGAGCGCGCTAAAGGAATCGCGGACAGCAATAGCGGATCGGGTTTGAGCCGTGTTGAAATGATGCGCACCGCCATGAAGGTATCGTCTTCTAATGTGTACCTTTTAATATGTATCACCTTTTAATGTGTAAGGTGCTTATTTTTGGCTTTTAGTTCATGTGATTTTTTGAAATTAAAAGAATGTATATTTTTTTGGCTAACTTTATATATTTTTAATAATATAAATTTTTAATGGCTTTTTTCAATGTTATAAATTTAAAATTTGCCCACAAAATCAATTATTGATAGCCAGTGCTTTGACTTGAATCTTCAAATGAAAATTAGGCACAAGCAGATTTCTGACTTTATTTTTGCACGAATTTGGAAAAAAATTGTATTAAAAATTTCAAAATTCTTTTCGCATTTAGAGTTCTTTCCAATTCACCTTCCACAAGGCGTCGTCGGATGAGTGGTCAAAGTCGCAGGTGGCGGCCTCCGACCCGCGGCCGGAATGGCAACGAAAACTGGAGGAGCGCGCCGCCGCCATCAATCAGGCCATCGGCGGCGGCGACGTGAAGGCCGCCGTGGCGGACGTCAAGGACGAACCGCCGTCGGACGTGAGTTTTGGCCAAAAGAAGAAACGCTCGAGATGGCAATAGTTCTTAATTCTTTTCTTTTTTTGGAGGGGGGCTTGGACAAATGTTTGTTGAACAATTTTTCTTATAAATATTTCAAACCAATAATTTATAAACAATACAAAAATTGTAAATATCTTCCTCGCGTTTCCAACTTTACCCGGATTTGGATGAAATTTTAGATTCAGATGGAACATTTTTGGGGTAAAATTTTGGCTCCACTTCAGTGAACCTAATGAAACTTATTTTGAACTTTTTTATTGGAGACTCCATATACTCATTTGAAAGATTTTTCTGCTGTTTGTTTTCTTTGTACGACTCCCAAGGCTAGCACCACTTGATTGTGTGGATCACAAAATCCGAACAAAAAAATGTGATTTGTGATGTATACATCACTTCTGTGATGTATTTTAGAAGGAAACAGAATACTAGACGTTTTCGAATAAACCGTTACACCGAAAAAATTCAATCATAAGCCAAACATTTATATAAAAATTGTTCAATAAAAAAATTTTGCTATAAAAATTTATAAGTTGTCAACGTTTAAAAAATCACAAACAAAATTATACAAATGGAAATTTTTATTGGAGGGCTTTGAAATCCAACGTGGCACGATCGTTCTTGGGGTCCGCGCAGTTGAAAATTTGGTTGTTATTCTCGTCTAGCCAATCCGCGTAGAAGACTTCGGTCAAACGTTTGTAGTTGAGTTTTTCGAAAATCTGAAAAGAAAACAAGTATTTTCAATCTGTCTTCTGAATTCGACTTCTTCAAAATTTCAAATATTTCGATTCAAATTAACCTTTCGAGACTTGAAAGCCGTTGGTTCCACGACGACTCCATCGAAGCCTCTTTGTCTTGCATCCTCATCGCCCACCTCCACCAATTTGCTGCCGATTCCCATTCCGCCGTATTTTGCCTCCACCGAGAGTATGCTTAAGCTCACCAAACGACTAACATCGGCCGGCAGCAATTTCCACAACTGAAATTTCGAGAACATAGTCCAACAATGAAGTTAAAACGTATCTCTCAAGCGTATATTACGCAGAACGTAACTCGAACCTTATCTTCCAAATAGGTCATGAGCACTCGAATCTTATCCAGTTTCGTTGGTAAATTATTCTTGGTGCATTGTGTGGCGCTTGTCTCATCCGAGTCAGGGTCGGTGGACGGTCGATTAACCGCACTGGTGAGTCGAACGCCGATAATGCGCCCGACCATGTGGTCTGGCTCGCGGAGGCGAGCGACATAGGTGAGGTTTTCGCGCAATGAATTTATGTATTCAACGTCGTCGCGAAAAGACGAACATACCACACCTGAAAATTTTTGATATGCTTTGTTTATTTACGCATAGTTGAACTTGTGACTTGTGATTATAATTTAAACTTGTGATTATAGCCTCAAGTACAAACTTTTTGACCGGCTCAAACGAATGATAGAGGACGAAATGGCTCGGTAAATTTATTGAAATTTCTTCAAGAACAATTATGGTGAACGAACCGATTGATTCTTCACGCGTCATTCCCAAAGAGTTGCTTAGTGGCTCATGCGCACGGTAATGGTTGGCAACATGTTCGGCAATCTCTTTCGCGTCCGACTCATTCGCCTTTTCGATAACGTACTGAATAGGCAAAATTCCGTTCCTCTTCCTTTCCTCGTTCGCAGCTTCGCTGGAAATCAAATTGTAGGGTAACTTTTTTTCAATTTGAAAATGTTATTACCTTATAGTTTCTGTGCCCATCGTCGATCAAATACTACCTAAAACGTCAAAAAAATACCGACACAATTTTACCGTTAATTGTAAATTGTTGCCAACTTGTGAACAACAAATGAGGAAATAGAGAGGAAATAGGTCTTCATTTTGGGGAAAGTTTGATTCACAGACTAAAATGGTGGCTTCAAAAAAATTTTACACTATTTTCTGAAAGTACATAAAATTTTTAAAAAAATTTACTTTCAGATGGTCATGTTTAAAATTAAATCCGCAAGTAACCCATTATTTAATTGAAGACAATTTCGGGATGGCAAAAAGACTTTGCATCAAAAAAGACTTACATCAAACAAAAAATGGTTTTGCCCCCTCCCCGGAAATTTTTTTGGTATTGCCCCCCCCCCCGAAAATTTTTTCTGGCTACGCCTCTAGTATTCTCTCTCTTTGAGTAAGTACGATAGATTGGAATTTGAAAATTTTTGAAATAAAATAGTACAAAAAAATATTTTTAGCCATCAAATTTCTTTAATGGTTTTTTGGTTGAAATAAAAAATTAAAGCAATAATTGGTAATGAACGATGTTCTACGATAATGTGGTTGTTCACCTTCTCGATTTTAGCCCCAACCAACACGCATTAATAATATTTGTTCTTTCAAAAATTGCCTTTTATATTCCAAATTTTACCCTTTTATCTTTATCAATCTTTTTCAACAAACAATCTTTCAGACGTTCCGTTTTTGATTAAAAGGACAAGTGCAAAAATAGAGTATAACTACTTGAAAAAATTCCACTGAAAAAATGTGCTCGATTTTTTCGCAATTTTTTTCGATTATTGTTGATTCTTAAAAAAATGTGTTAATACGGTAATGTGCAAAAAATTGTAGAAAAAAGAACAATAAAAAATTTCCTATCGAAAACGTATACATAATTGTAGAGGATTGCAAAAACTTGCAAAAAATGTTTCAAATTCTATTCTTTACACTAAAATTTCTCCAAAAATGTTTTCAAAATATTTTCTTTTTCAGTCAACAACAATTCAAAATATACGTAACAAACACGCAAACAGACGTGATTTATGTTTTGTTTTGTTTGTTCGGGGATTTTCTCGGGGAACTCAGTTTTTCGACTCCACTCGAAATTTTTTGACTCCACTTCCACTTTTTTCGCCAAAATATTGAACTGGTCCCTAGAAAAATTCACGCTTCACTATTCTGAAAATTCTTTTCATGTCGGCAAACCACTGCCTTGGTTTTATTTAAACTCATTGTTTACATCATCGAAAAACTACCATTCCGTTCATTCTCATTCACCGAAAAGGGTGTACCACGGCTCAGGGTATAAAACTGAATTTTTCGACTCCACTCGGAATTTTTTTTTTTGGTTTTATGTGCTTGATTTTGTCATAGATAAAAAAGATTTTCTAATCGAAAAATTTGGTTAAAAATTTATGTTAACATTTAAAAATATCAGTTCAGAAAAATTAGATGATCTTCGGCTTATCAAAGAAAAAAACGTGCGTCAAACAATTTACTTTTAACATCGCATACAGTTTTTTCGTTCTAAAAATTACGAGAGAACTTTGTGATTAAATTTATGTTCTTTAATGAAGTGAATCTATTGTTCTCCAATCGAAGCATTTTGCTATAAAAATTTATATGTTGTCAACGTCAAAAAAATCGCAAATAAAATTATACAAAGGGAAATTTACTGGAAGGCTTTGAACTCCAACGTGGCACGATCGTTGTTGGGGTCCGCGCAGTTGAAAACTCGATTACCATCCTCGTCCAGCCACTCCGCGTAGAGGACCTCAGTCAAACGTTTGTAGTTGAGTTTTTCGAAAATCTGAAAAGAAATCGTCCATTTCAAATAAAAAAAAATCAATTTCAAAATTAAAAAAACATTTTTTGAAATTATAATTTTTCACCGGATCATTTAGCGTATTCAGTATTCGGTCGAATTTTTTAGCTACCGATCTTTATAATTTTAGTATGATTTTTTCTTTAAAATTTCGAATCAAATTAACCTTGCGCGATGTGAAAGCAGTCGCTTCCGTAATGACTCCATGATAACCTTTTTGTCTTGCGTCCTCATCGCCCACCTCCACCAATTCCCTTCCGATTCCCATTCGTACGAACTTTGGCTCGACTGAGAGTATACTCAAGCTCACCAAACGATCAATACCAACAGGTAGCAAATTCCACATCTGTAAGAAGATTTGGAGGACTTATCAGAATTATATGTGTGAGCCTTAAACCATAGGCATGATCAATTCCTCTCCCACTACTCTTTAAAATTTAACTCAAACCTTATCCTCCAAATAGTTGAGAAGCTTCCCGATCTTCTCAAAATTTGGCGAACTATTTCTGGGCGAGGATAGCGTGTCAGGGCTAGATGTGCCAGAGTCGGTGTTAGGCCGATTTTGGGCACAACAAAGCCTAACGCCAATAATACGCCCGGCTACACCGCCCATCCCGCGCAGGCGGGCGACATAAGTGAGATTGTCGCCAAGTGAGGAGGTTACCATACCTAAAAATATTTTTTTATATTACTGATCACATCCGTTTTGCCGAATAATCTATTTTAATAATAATGTTAATGGGCAAAGCCTAGTTTACCCCTTCCACCCTCCACAGAATTCCGAAACTTTTTACTTTTTTAGACCAGTTTTCCGCCTTGATTAGGAATATGATGTTGTAGGAAATCCCAAAAAAGTTAGTTTTCTGAACTCCGAAGTTCAGAAATTCATAATGGGTAAAATCATTAGTGTTAATTAGCATTGTTGTTAGTATCACATAATGTGTTAATATTTTCTCGGTTAAAAAAATTGTTTCTGCTTACCACTGAACCAATCAACGGACTCTTTGCGGGTGATCTTCAGTGATACGCACAGAGGTTCGTGCGCCGGAAAATTTTCGACAATGTGTTCGACGATCTCCTCTGCGTCCGATACATCCGCCTTCTCGATAACATACACCGTTTTTGAGTCGCCTCTAAAAATCAAAAATATTATTTTGGAAAACTTAGCTAAAAATATGTAAAAAATTGTTTAACTTTCGCTAAATATGTATGTATATCTCACCTGATAAGCTCTGTGTCCATCGTCAATCAATATCCTCAAAAATATCGAAACTCGATATCAGTGACGGCAAATACTGAAAACATAATATGTTATTGCTGACGATAGTTGACCTTTATATTTTTAACACTACTCTACATGATCAATACATACACACGCCAATTTCAGCCAATGGAAAAAATGATGATAACTTATAAGCTATATTGAAATTGATGTTAATTTGTACACAGGGGTTTTTGGGGGCGCTCTTAACGATTATCCCAACGGATTTTTGATCCTACCCTTTTGGGACCCTGTACCGGGACCAGGGTGGGACCTGGGGTGGTAACTTTTACGGTATGGCAACTTACGGTACCCAAATCATATGTCATTCGAAAGCTCTCATCAATA
>SAUE01000358.1:23358-35869 GCA_009724625.1 Deladenus siricidicola | reverse complement strand
CAAAACAGATTTTTCAGGAGAAAAATTTTCCCCAACTTTTACAGTAAATTTACGTCCCTTTAAAAAATCTTTAATCTATTTAATCTAATACTTTCCAATTACTTGTACGAACACTTCAAAAACAAATTGTGGACAATCCAAATCACAACTACTTTTTTAAACACTAAAAACAAATATAAGCCGGAGTTTATTTGTAAAAAAGGGTACTCGTACGCGAACGCGTTCGATTCTACGTTTTCGCGCTTTTTTTAAGTATAAGTTTACATAGTTACAACAAAATTCTACTCTCGTTGTTTTTGTTGCAAACTTGGGATCAAAAATTTCGAAAATTCGAATTTGACAAAATGTTCCTATCATCATTTTGAAAGTGGCGTGCATACATACATGGCTGTTTTCATTTTTTACACTCAGTCCTTTATATAGCAATGACATTACATGCAAGAATAAAAATTAAAAAATGGATTTTTGAGTGTTATGTTGTTTCGATTAATCCGATTTGTTTTTTGTACGCTTTCTTTTCATGTATTCTATTCCGCTAGCATGCTAAAAGATCACGCCTATGCGCCCCGCCACTACAGAAATTTTTTTGCCAAAATTGGAAGTTCACTTCTTTTTTCTGGTTGTCTACTCTCTCTTGCATCGTTTACTCTCTTATTAAATCTGCACATTTGTATTCAATAACGTACTATATATCTAATTCAGTTCTCGTTCGCTCTATTACCATTTCCGTTTTTGACGAGACGTGTGCTACATAAAATTGATTCAATCGATTTTTCTGAGAAGTTCATTTTTTCGAATTTATTTTTCGTGGTGCCTCGTCGAAATGCAAGTTAATCGCGGTGGAACTCTCTTCAATCAAATTATTTTTAACGATTATTCAAAAATGGTTCTTTCTTCTCGCCAAAGATTAAAGTGAAAATGAAAAGAACGCGCAAAACCACGGAATGCCTCATTCGAAATTATTGTAAGTTCGCGTGTACGTCGGTGACGTTTACAATACGGAGGCACTCACTCAATTTACTCCATTTTATGAGCCATACGCCGAAATTTCAAACAAAGGTATGCTTTTCAAATACCTGATATTTTATTTGGTGAGAAATGCGTGGTTAAAAATTAGTCGATTAATCCGATTTGTTCTTTTTAGTAAATCGCGATGAATTTAGCGGCGGAATATTTGTATGAAGCGCTACTGTTGTTTTCGATCGTCGGTGCTAGCACACTACTTTTCCTCGCCTATTGTAGCAAGCGCGCGAAAGAACCGCCGCACTCACGTCGACAGGCGCCGATGAGCAGCAGCAGAGTCAAAAATAAGGTAATTGTAGGGAATTTAATGATAGAGGGGGTTTTCCTTGTCTGTTTATTTTTTGGTAGTGCTATAGTTTAATATGTTCAAATTATAGAAGTACATGGGGGATTTATTTTACAGTTTTTGAAGCTTTAAAAGGTCGTAACCCCCCTCACTCTCTCATTGTAAATGACCTATTTCTTTCTATTATTATCAGTGCTGTAATTTGCGTCCGAAATGCATCCATTGTATCCGAGACCAAGGTCGGGTACAAAAAAAAATCGGATTCAAAAATTTTTCAAAATTTTCGATTCATTTCGGATGCAAAAGGATTTAAAAAGCCGAATTCAAATGTATCCGGATGCAAAAACGATGTACACTTGAATCTGGATACGTTCGGATCTGCGGATGCATTTTGGATGCAAGTTACAGCACTGATTAATATTTATTAAAAGTGTACAACCAATGGAGTCCAATTTTCAACCGATTTAAAGAAAAACGTTCAAAAAAAGGTTATTTTCCTTTAATTTTCTGTTTTAGAGAACCACTTGAAGATTATTCTCGCAAAAATATTAATATCTTAGTACAACTTTCGACAATTTCTGCCTTTTTTATTCTAAATAGGCGCTATTATATCTTGTCTGGTTTTGTCATTTTCCTTTTCCACAAAAAACACAGAAAATTTGAGAATGATTATTGTCCAACTTTTTTTGTGTGTGTCAGACATTAAAATTGTTATTCTTTTGTGCTTTTCGGCCGCTGACGAATAGTCGACGTAATGTGTTCGATCCAAGAACAAGCTGAAAATATTTTAAAAGAGCATTTTTTAAGCGTATAAATGTCTAAAAAATTCTATGATTAGAGTTAAAAATAGATTTCTGAAAAAGGTATATATGTAGAAAAATTAACTGAGCTATTTTTCTACGCTTGGAGGGAGCTTATTTTCTATTTTTAAGAGTTTTTGCTGTTAAAGTTTATACCAAAAGCGTGTATTTAATGTTTCTATAGTTAGCCTCTTATACATCAAAGATCTGAACTTATTTTAGAGTTCAAGTCTAAAGAATGGAATTCAGTTTGAAGTCACTTGTATATGTCATTACATAAAGATCACAATATTTTCAGCAAGAGAAAGCAGAGTCTCAACGGCCGGCTCCTGCGCCGGCCGCCGGTCCTACAGCGCCTAGCGCCGTGCCGGTGGCTGCGCCCGCCAACTCTCGAGCATCACAGCAACAACAGCAACTTCCCTCCGAATCCATTGAAGAGGTGGTGGAGGCTGGCGGCGGCAAAAAGAAACGGAATTCATAGTGAGCAATTTTTGTGCATTCGTGATAGAACTACTTTTTTCGAGAAGATTTCCTGATGGCGGGATTTTTCACATTTTTTGCCAACTTTACTCTATTTCATGGTATAGTCGGAATTTTTATTTTTTACGCACGTACCTGAAATCAACTGTCTCGACGCGACATTTTGGCGTTTTGTTTTTGTGATATTTTAAACACAATTTGAGATTTTAGTTGAAAATTTGCAATTTTTCTTCACAACGGGCAACTTGACACGCAAAAATTTCAAATTGAATTTCTTTTGAATTCATGTCAATTTCATTCAAAATAAAATTCTGCTCGAGACATCGTTTTTAAATTTTTCCTGGTATGCGCGTAAAAAATAAAAATTCCGACTATATTCTTTCTATATGTAAATCCGAAGCATAGAATGAATTACATGCCATGAAATGTATTTGATTTAAAAATTAAATAAGGATTACAAACAAAAAATATTTAAGATCTGTCTCTTTATGACTTGGTTTCCCACAAATAAATTTTTGTTTATTAGAAATATCGCATAACATTTGTTAATTTTAGCGTAAATCTCGCTCTGCCCGACTCCATATCCGCTAAAGTGTCCGGGAAAGAATCGGAGAAACCACAACAGGACGCAAAAGGCTATGAGAACTTTGGCGAATTGGCGAAGAAATAATAATAATAATGGCCAAGAACCATGTCCACCTCCGCAATTCGGCTTTCTGCACATGGGAATGGGGACGGCACGCGGAGTGTGCGATTTGTGAGGAATATTCCGATTTTCTACTTGCATATGAATAATATTTTGTATTTGTAATTGTTTCGTTGCGCTGGTACAGTTAGTGAAACTAATCTCAATTTCATATGTATTCATAATTAGCTGTACGAAAATAAATTCAATTTTAAATTTTTTTTTGTAAATATTCACCTTCCTCGAGTGACGTATAGGAGGCATGATCCATTAAGAAAATTTTTGGGATTTTTTAATGTGAAAGAAAATTCCGTTCTTTCCATTATTCTAGTTACGCCAATGGCTTTTTATTTTCATCGTTTCAAATCTTTTGGATTTTCGGAATTTTTTTGCCTTTTTTCCATTCCAAAATCCTACTGGCTTTTCATCGTTTCAATAGTTTTTTCTATAATTATTTTATCTATGATATAAATCACAATAAACTGATATAAACAACAACAAACAATAGTCAACCTAACCGTAAACAAAACAACTAAATTAATGCACATTTAACAATAGTCCAGAACTCAAGAATTTATCGGTGTCCACTTCTTTAAAATCCACGCAAGACAACTCGACGGGCATTTTAAATGTTGATTGAAAACTTTTACAAAACGGCTCGAGCACCGACTTCACCGAAACATCCCCGTTCGTTTGCTGTGATATCGAGGTCGTCGACTTTCCCTCCAACCCACACGGAATAATCTGAAATTGTGGAAATAAAACTAACTTCGTGAAATTTTATTCTCCATGTTTAGTAGTGGAAGTGGCGAACGCCTTCTCTCTAATATCTGGAACTAGTATTTTTAGCGAGAAAATATTTTTTCAAAGAGCCATAACTCGGCCAGGGGACACAACTGTATGTTTTTTGAACGCTCTCAATGAGCTTTCTTCCGGAAATTTTAGTTCCCACAAGTTTTTTAGTAACAAAAATTTAGTAAAAAAAAGACACCCGTCGGGAACGTTCCAAGAACCTTTTTAGAACACCAATTTTCTGATTAAAAAATTTATTCAATTACAAAAATTCTCCAGACTTACGTGATCAAACCACTTCAAATCCGTGTTACAATTCAATGCCAGTCCATGCGATGTAATTCCCGAACTCACTTGAATACCGATTGCGGCTATTTTCTGGTTCTTTTTTACCCAAACGCCTGAAAAAAATTTCCTCTTAAAATATGAAAATAAAATTATTTTCTCCGTTTTTGGTATAATAATTTCTAGTCGTCAATTTCCCGAAAATCATAAAACCACCAAAACCATCCCCGAAAACCATAGAGACAAGTAAAAATTTTTCTTACAAAACTCAGCTTTGATAAAAAAAAACTCTTATTCGATTTCGAGGGGACTTATGGTCCACCTTACGCTAAAGGTACTTTTCTACTATATATAGGAGGGCTATACCCCCTGGCTGGGGGGCGTGCGCAAAGTCCTAGCATACCGGTATCCTCAGTGCGTCCCACACCGTCAATTTTGAAGTGGTCGGCGAGCAGTGAGATCAGCGTCTCTTCCACGCGGTTGACGAATGAGCGAACGCCGATGGAGCTGATACTCCCGCCGTTTTGCTCCCTCGGCAACGTTCTCAAGTTGAATACGGGGTAGGCCACCAGCTGTCCTGGCCCGTGAAATGTGATAAGACCACCGCGTTTCACCCTAAAATTTCCATACAATTTATTTAATTTTCAAGTTCTTTAATCAGAAAATTTGGAATTAAAAATTTTCAAATTCTTTTCACTTGTGAAAATTTTTAAATTAAAATGTAGTCGCGCAATTAGGGGGGCAAATCCCGCATTGAAACATTTCAGATTTTTTAAGTAAATCGGAGGTAAAAATGAAACTTTTTTACTCCCCTACTAGCAAAATTTGAAAAAAATTTGGGTTGCCACCCCCCCCCCCCACATTCTGAAATCCTGGATACGCCACTGAATAAAATACACACTTTAGAAACAAAAAGATAACGCACTAAAAAGCTAAAACCACTAAAAAATTTTAAATAGTAAAATTTTTCAAAAATTTCAATTTTTTAATTGAAATTACAATTTAAAAATTCAGATTGAAAATTTTTTAATTCAAATTTCTTTTTTATTAAAATTTTTTAAAGTAAAATTTTTAAAATCCAAATTTCTAAACATGATTTACTCGGAAATTGAAAAAGAAACATGTTTTATGCCAGAAAAATGACAGACACTTTAAGCTACGATACTGTTAAGGTGGAAAATTTTGAAGTTTTATTCAAGTACCTATAAAATTCCGCGCCTGTCGCCTTCAAGCGCTCCTCCTCCACCGCCGAATAGACATGTTCGCGAAGTCCGACCGTGTACACGGGATTGTGTTCGAAAAGGCATAAATATTGACTAAATCACTCGCTATTTTTTAAAGTAAAATTTCAAACAGAAATCACGTCGATTTAATCAGTTTTCAATAAAATATAATTTTCATTTTCATAAAAAAAAATTTATTCATAACAACAACAACAAAAAATCCGAAAAACGTACCACGAAGAAGATTTTGCAACACTTTTAAGCTTCTCAACGACAAATTCCTGAATTCTGAGTCCGTTTCCATACGTCGTTCGTCCAAACCAAAGAGCTTTAATCATTTTGCTTCCTCGGGATCTAGTTTGGCGGTTATTGCTTTCGCTTGGCGATCGGCGCACACATTTGATACAATCGACTCTCACGATACCTATAAACGAATAAATGAAGTTTGAGTGTTAAAAAAATTTGCGGAGAACTATTAAAATAATTCAGCTTGTTAAAAAATCTGGTTTTTCGGCAGGCTGATTTTTCTTAGAAATTTTCGTTATTTTACCGGTTCAATCAATATATTAGCAGTGATTGGAAAAAGTTTATGAACCTATAAAAGAAAGATTCTTGGCTCAATAAAAACCATAAATAATCAAAAGTTTACTTTGGCTGCCAGTCGTATTTCTCGTTATAAAATATTTCGCGTAGATCAATTTTGCTGGGGCCCTTATCGGAGAACACCTTCAATGCGGATGACTTGTTGGGAGGAGCAAATAACTTCTAAATTTTTCATATTTAAAAATATTAAACACAAAAAAACAATTAACAATTAAAAAAATAAAAAATAATAGACGACGAAAACAAATTCATTTCGTGGCGTTACCCACGTCAAAAACTTAACTACGCGGCTAAAAACCTCGTAATTCGTTAATTAAGTGCATCCCTTATTCCAAAGACACATAAAATGTGTAAAGCGTCCCACATTTATCGATTAAACCAATCATTTTTT
The DNA here is from genome assembly GCA_009724625.1 of Deladenus siricidicola. NCBI lineage: Eukaryota > Metazoa > Nematoda > Chromadorea > Rhabditida > Sphaerulariidae > Deladenus > Deladenus siricidicola. The sequence goes on along the minus strand of SAUE01000358.1, from coordinate 29,301 downwards.
TGTTTCAGAAAAATGGGGATCCTCGACTAACAGAGAGCTCAAAAATGGTGTGCCCCTTAAAATTTATTCAACAAACCTCTCGTTCCTCGTCGACTTTTTTGAGGTTTATGGGTCTCGAATGCTCAAATGGAAAGGGCTTCTTCGGATGCCAGGCAGCGATAACTCCGTTTTTGCACACAACCAACGCTTTGCCTTTGAACATCGACTTCGTAAACACGTCCCGCCACGACAACTAAAAATTGTCTCGTCACGACAACTAAAAATTGAAGTCCACTTTTTCTCTACTCGTCTGCTCTCTTCTACGCTTTCTCTGTTCGTCTGCTCTCTTCTCTACTCTACGCGAACTCCTGCCCAATAATTCTAACTCTGTTTTCGTCCTCTCGTTTGATTTTGGATTTCGATGCGACGTTTGCAAAGGAAAAAAGGAATTCGCAGATTCCGTGAGGTTTCCTGTTATCTTTTAGGTGAGGCCACTTTCAAAAAACCGCACTTTTGGCGTTGTTGGCGTTGTCATGGAAAAAAATATTTGAAACGAAATTTCCGTCCGTTTTCAGTAAACAAAAGTCGGACTTTTGGACAAAAATATTTTCACGTTGGATTGAAAGGATGAAGCTGCTCACTCACAATTTTCTCTCGTCACAATTTCTAAAAGGCGTCAAAACGGGCTATCCGCTGACCTTGAAGGCGACAAAAGTCGAGGTGATTTTGCGCTACTTTTTTTTGTTTTTTTTCGTTGCCACGTTTAAAGGGACATTACAGAAACTCTTGGGCCATCAAAGTTTTTGCGACCCTCGGAGAAGGTAGAAAAAGGTCCTTAAATGTTGAAAATTGGCTTAATTTTGTTCGCGCGCGGTGACGTTACTGACGTTACTGACAATTTTTATTTTTTAACCTGCACATTTTGGCGATTGTGTATATCGTCGGTCCCTAAATTTTTCGTCGAATTTCGGGCTGAAAACGTGCACAGAGGGGTTTTCTGAGTCGCTGAGTTCAAAAATGAGTTCAGTTGTTGAAATTCAGTGGAGTTCAGTCAACGTTCAGTGAAGTTCATTTTTTCGAATTTCGGACTGAAAACGTTTCGATTTTCGGGCTGAAAAAAACCCCTCTGTGTACGTTTTCAGTCCGAAATTCGAAAAAATGAACTTCACTGAACTTTGACTGAACTTCACTGAATTCAACAACTGAACTCATTTTTAAACTCAGAAAACCCCTCTGTGCACGTTTTCAGCCCGAAATTCGACGAAAAATTTAGGGACCGACGATATACACAATTGCCCACATTTTTTCTATTTATTGTATTATTTTATTTAATATTTTCTTAATTTTGGTATCTCTACTAGTGTTGTAACCTGCTTTTTTATTGGCTAAATTGGCGAATGTGGGACCACACGGTTTTGCACATATCATATGTTATTCGAATGCCGATGATGCACGGATCACGGATTCCAGATAGCTAATCAATTTTTTCGGAAATGCAAAGCATATCCATTTCCACTCCATAAAGACCGGAAAACCACAGGGGGGACAAGGTAGTGCGATGTTAAGAAAATACCATAAAATTTAAATTTTCTCCAAAACGCTTTAAATTCGTAAAAATCGATTAAAAAGGTAAGTTAATGTATTTTGCGGCATTAAAAATGCATCATCATGGATGTTTCAGCGATTTGAAGAAAAACTGAATTTTTTGATATTTTCTTAAAATCGCACTACCTTGGTCTCCCTGTGGTTTTCTGGCTGGAAAATGGATGTTTTGCGTTTCCGAAAAAAATTGATTAGCTATCTGGAATCCGTGCATCATCCGCATTCGAATGTGCGAAATGGTCGTCGTCCCACATTCGCTAATTTTCCTTTTATTTGTTTATAAACATCTAAAATGGATCCATTTTGGGCAAGACAAAATGCATCCAAATTGGATTCAAATTATATCCAAGTTAAATACATTAAATTAACGAGGAAAAGGTTTTCTCGAATCAATATTTATTTTCAATAAATTTTATTTTATTTAGAAGAAAGAAATCGAATTCAACGAAAATTTCACAAAGAATATGGTCCCAAAATTAGACTACAGCGCGCTGGTTAGCGCCGCCAAGTCCGTTGACGTCAAATGCGATCTTCCCAGCGAGTTGGTTTCGGATTGGGCGACGAATGTATCGTTTCTAAAGAAGGTTTCGAATATTTGAAAAGTTCTTTTTTGTTTTTTTTATTTTGAATTTTTTGAGTGAATTTTAATTAAAAAATTGAAATTTTGTTCTGGTCCTCTTTTTATTTTGTTAAATTTTGTTAGCGTTAACTAATGGTGTCACCAGGAATTTTCCGGTTTGAATCGTCAAAATTTCAATGTCTAAAGGAATTTTTTTTATCAAAAACTAGTTTATGAAACCGCCCTCCGGGCGGTGACAGTTTTGTAAATGTTTTGGCAATAAATGATCTTTGTCAATTATTGTCCCTACTGTTCTGACTGCCCCTATTGTTCCGTCTGTCTTCTGATGTCCCTACTGTCTACTATATATAATATAAGATAATTTCCAAAACAATTGACAATAATTCTCTAAAAAATGTTTTAAAATAATACTTTAAATGTTCACAAAGCAAAAGTCGAAAAAAAATTTGGGTTTGCCGAATTTGATTTTTCAAAATTTTGAATTATTCTTTTAAAAAACTGTCAGCTTAATTTTTCAAGCAAGACTATTAAAAAAATTTCCTGGAATTTTTATAAATAAAATGAATTTTTTATTACCTAACGTTATGTTAGGATTTTTTTCTAAATAAACATTTTGTATTTTATTATCGTTATTATTTTGTTTTTTCAAGGTTCACGAGCTGCTCGTCGGCGTCGAGGTTGTGGAGGGGGAGTTGGTGTGCCCGGAGACCGGCCGGCAGTTTTTGATCCGAGAGGGAATTCCGAACATGCTAGCAAATGCGGACGAAGTGGAATGATTGCTTTTTTGTGGATTGTTCAAAATTTATTTTTTCTTTGTTTATGAACCACATATTTTGTAAAATCTGCGGAATTTTTAAAAAAAGTTTCAAAAATTGATTTTATTTTTTATTGAACCCGAAAAATATGTTAAAAATTAATTTTTATTAATTTTTTAATAAAAATGGAGAGAAAAAATATAGAAATTTTTTGAATTATTTTTTAAGTGAAGAACGCACAGCAATTACGGTAGGGATCATCAGGGGTGGCAGAAAAATGGATTTTCATTTATATAATTGTAAAATTTAAAGGATTTTAATTTTTTTCAAAAATTTTTTCTATATTTTGTGCTGAATATTCATTATTTTTCTGTAAGTTTTCTGAAAAATTGACCTTCTTCGGAAGATGAAAACGGGAATTTTTTTTGTTATTACTGGTATGATGGTGGGGATGCACAGTAGGATGTAAATTTTGTCACCAACCAATTACTGTAGGGAATGTCCTGTTGTGATCGGATTGTCTCGGGTGTGGCAGGAAAATAGACGTAAGGGGAAATTGAAAGTATTTTCATTTTCCGAAAATGGAAAATGCAAAATTTTGGCTTAAAAACCGGAAAATGAAAACGAAAAATAAAAAAAGCGAAAAATATTTTCTGCGCTATTCATTTTTTGCGTAAAATCGACCATCCCCTGCGGGGATGCACAGCCAATTTACAGTACGATGATCCACATATTTTTGAAAAATTTCCTCTTCAAGGGATGCTCGCCGTCCTACCTGGCCTTTGATGTTGAATATGTACGTATGCCAGATTTTGGAACAAATTTTTATCAGTTATTTGTTTTGTTTTTTTTTAAATAAAGAACTATCTTTTAATGAAGGAACAGTTATTTGCGAAATGTTTTTTCTTCTATTACTATTTTTCTTGGCAATTTTTTATAAACTTTTTACTATTTTTTATAATTTGAATTTTTTATTTGTCTGCACTAATTTTGGATTAGGTTCTGTACTTATATATTGTTAAATCAAAGCCACATATGTGAGGGGAATGCCTCGACATATTATTTGAGCAAATTTCTGAGCGGTGCTGCGAACGTAAGTTCAGCTTTTTTGTTTTTTTATTCCAAGTTATTTTATAGTTGCAATTTTTAATGACATTTCCTTGCAAAATGCTAAGATTCATTATTTTTCTTGCTTAAAGTTTGTTTTCCAAAATTCGTGTTAAATTCGTACCGGGTCATTGTTAACAATATAAACACTCAGCAAAAGTAAAAATTTCAGCGAAAGCTAAACTTTGTTTTTTAGACATTCATTTTCTGAATATTAATTTAATTGGCGGTTTTATTCGTATTCTATGTTGGGATAGGTTAGCTTTAAATAAAGTGCAATTGTTAATTTTAGAAGATTTATTCTACGTGTAATAAGCCAACTTCTTTCTACATTAATCGTGTTTTCTTATTGAAATGCGAGTTTTTTTCGCGGAGCTTATGGAAATTACCTACAAAATTGATTAAAAAAAGAACATCCAAAATGCTGATGTTTTATCATTTTTTTATGAAAGATTACCACCGCGGAGAAAAAAATTTCAAAATCTTTGTAAAACATTATTTCATTTAAAAACGGAAATATATTTCTAATGATGCGATTTTTTAGAATTTTTTTCAAAAAAATGTCGAATATTTAAGAGAGATAGAAGAGATCTCTCTTAAATATTCGCCATTTTTGGCTACTTATGGAGAAATTTTTTTTCAATTTTTATAATTTTAGGATTTATTAATGCCAAAAGAAAGCTCGTCGAGAGCGTTCCAAAAACACATCAGATTAACTGCTACTCCTCTATTTGTATAAACAAACGTATGAGCCTTTAAAAATTTGAAGTTTTGGCCTACCCTCCCTCTATGGAAAATTTATAGGCGGTGCATCGCAATAATATATTTGTTTCATACACCTATTCAACAAAGATCAAAAAACATAAAAAATGGTTAAAAACAGACCAAGTGCATTCTTTTTATGTGTGGTTGGAATAGTGCCAATCTTTTACATTTTTTGCATTACACTTGAAAGGAAGAAAAAACACAACGAACACATTCAAAAGCAACGATTTTCATGCTTGGACAGCATGACTTTTTTTTTCAGCAAATAAAGGGAGCGTGATGATTTGTGGTGAGAAGTAACAGCGAAGAAAATATGTATGGAAAATAAGAAATATAAAATTCTCGAATTAGACGGTGACCAGACAAATACCGCTCTTATTATTTCTCGGAATAACCGAATCCGGAATTAACACGAAGTACTAGAAAGAGAACAATACAAACCTGTGAGTAGAAGGCAAACTAAGCGATAACTTACTGGAAAAGGTGATTTCAAACGGTTAAAAAGTTTTTTTATAACAACATTTCAAAAAATATGTACATATATGGGTGGGAGAACAATATTATAAGAAGAATTTTTTTTTGTGAAAATTTAATAACGTGCTTATTTTTAGTGTTATGAAATGTTCATGTTTTTATTAGCAGATTAATAGATGCTTTATATAGCGTTTAGAGTAGCAAGCAATATTTTTGTGTTGTTGGTAAGAAAATACGGAATAACTTTATGGTTTTCCAAAATGAAAAAGAGGCGTACCCCTTTATTAAAATATGTACACCATGCCACACATATAAAAAAGAAGCGACGAATTTCGCAGCGTAACGTGTCAATAAGGTGTGCAATTTTTTCTCCTACATGTATATGTATTATAATTTTGTGTTTGCACTTCGCTCTTTGTCAGTCACTGTTTTGTTTGTTCTTTGGAAATACATACGTACATATATGGTCGTTACTTGTATGTAGGCGCAAAACTTATATCAATTATATTATTGTTTAATGCTAAATCGAATGATAGAGTTTGATTTTTCCGCGATGTGTTGTTTTCCATTTTGCTTTGATGAACGTTCGTTCCGCCCATTCCTTTTTCACAAAAATATTTAATTTAATATTTATGATTGCAGTCCCCTTCCATTCCGAAATCCTAAATACGACACAGACTA
>SAUE01000357.1:110381-123219 GCA_009724625.1 Deladenus siricidicola | reverse complement strand
AATTTCTTAAAATTTAAAATAAATGCAAAATTTTTTAAAGTAACCTTAAAAATTTGAGTTTTTTTCGGAGATGACGTAGCACCGATTCAAACGTGGATCCTGGACCTAAACCCTCTTTTTAGATACGGATCCAAACTGCTACATGGATTCAAAACCGCATTTTAGATCCGTATCCAAAGTGGGACCCACCATGGATCCCATTTAATTCCGTAGAGGACGTAAAGTGGATACGTTTTTGCATCCGTATTCATTTTGTATCTGGATTCAAAAATGGATGCGGATTTAACATGGATCTGCAGATCTATTTCGGATTCAAGTTACAGCACTGGGTGTAGCTACATGTGGCTACGTGTCGTACCAGATCGTAGCTCTACCACTGAGCTACACAGATATCCACAAGATTACCGGAGTGCCGACATTAGCGGAATGTTGAAATTTTCGCACATTTCAGTTTTTCGTCACTTTTTTTATGTTTACGGTTATTAATTAGGGGCTTAGATGCCTTACACGATTGGACAAGTACCGTAGTATTAATTCTAAGCCTTAGGCTTAGATTGAGCCTTAAGCGAGTTCCACAAATGTCGGCCTTTAACATTGAACCGCAAATGTCGGTGTGCCAGATCATCCGTTCCCGACGGAAATTCGACCTAATTGGCTACATTTCGCTTGGTCACGGTTAATATGTTATTGCAAAAAAATATACAGTATAATTGACCGTCCACCCACGCCGTCGCATATTCCACAAACCGTTTTGCGCACGGTCGAAGAGGTTATCGTCTCCAAATCTGCAGCCGTAAGTCTCTTCCATGGCACATTTGAAGGTTTTAAAGCATTTTGTCTTGATGACTTGCCGCCGGGGAATGGGAAAGGGCCACATGATTCGCTCAATCTCCAGCTCACTTTGGAAGCGAAGCAGCGCGGCTTTTGCGTCCGGATTCGACCAGGTTATCCTTCAAGCGCAAAGTGTTCGTTAATTTTGGTTTCGAAATTTTGTGTAATGCAAAATAGATAAAACAAAAACAAAATTAACAGATTCAGCTGTGATGCATCGCCGAAAAGTTGGTAGGAATACCACTGTAAACCTCATTTTAATCTTTATGATATCAGTACAGTGTGATACATAATATGTATAATATACATATTTATCTGTATTATCCTGTCTCCAAATCCTGTCTGAACGAGTTCTGATCCGAGTTCCGAGTTCTCTTTTTTTAATCTCTTTTTTACGCTTGTCTCTGGTCTGAGTCTTAGATTACTCACCGCAGCGCTGCTGCTCATTTTCACAGCTAACAGTCACAGCATCTTAGCTGTCAACTGAGCCCGGCTACTACTTTTTTAGAGATTAGACACTATAAAAATAATTTAAAAAACGAAAAATTCCAAAAAACCTGCACAGTTCCGGTTGTCTTCGATTGTGAAAGTAATCGATTCTGCCTCCAAGCTCTTTGTCCGTCAACGACTTTTTGATTATCGCTTCGACAGTTTTCTTCAGCTTTGCGAACGCTATCGTGTTCTTCTCGGCGGTGCGCGGCGAAAGTTGCGTCTCGACGGCGAAGTCGCACGCGAAAGTGCCGAACGCGGCCTGAATTTGTTTGTCCTCGAAGTTGACTGAAACTTCATTTGTGAGCTTTTAGCGAGCTTGAACGTTTTATTTCTTAAAAATCTTGATTCGAAATAAAGCTAAATATAATATAACAAACAGAAAAATTACATAGTTTTCGTCTTCTTGGCCTCGGCTGTTGCGCCACGTCGCATACGTCAGCCAGCGCATCGACGGCGGCGGCGGCGTCGTCGCCGCTCTCGTCGTCGCTTAACCATGATGATGGCCCAGCGCGCGGCCAACTCGCGTTGTTCGCCGCAACAATTGGCGCAAGCGCGGTCGCCAGCGCTACCCAAGCGCAAATGCCAACTGTCATTATATGCATTTCTCAGCCAAATCGATGAATGAATAAAGAAATAATTTTCGCAATTTGTGGAATGACTAAGTTTTTACCAATTCGAATAACAAATTGAAATTACAAAGAATATGTGGTTGACCTTTGTAGTAAAAGTCATTTTTTTGTTAATTTTGAATTTTTTCATCATTCTTCAGGAAAAGGTACGCTATCGCCAGAGCGCCAGAGCAGTTTTTAATCAGAAATGACCTGTCGATAACATTATTTATTTTATTTCGTCTAGACGAACCCGATTATTTTTAATGTCTTCTGCATTATTTACATAACCCCAACACCATCCCCCCGCTGTGTGCCGCCTCCTGTGCAATCCCCACTCCCCCAATGAATACTTTACGTGGATCTACTCGTTTCTGTAGTGTTTTTGATGTTTTTTTTGAAGATCTGAAAACAAAACATTTTATTCGATCATTTCGTTTACAGCAAATAATGAAAACATCAACATAGTAAAAATTATAAATTTCTGCCTTTAAAAACGCAAAATGTGCTTTTCCACCCGAACGGACTATGTGTGATTACGGTATCATATCACCTACAAAAGTCATGGAATGTTCGAGAATAATTTTGTGCATATATCACCATAATAACATTATATTAAAAATTTGTTAAACATTTTATTGCATAATTTAGTTGTCGATAGTCATCGGCACGTGAATTCGCCATTGAATCGTGTCGGCTGCGCTTTTGTAGAGCGATCGATCCTCGAAAAATTGCAAGTTTGTGAGCAATTCCACGTCGCGAATGCGCGCGGAATTGTCGAGCAAATAGTCGCCGCACTCCTACATAAATGTTTTCGGTGAGGAATGGGCGATATTGTGGAGAAAAATAAACAGACAACCGGTAGAGGGAATGAATGAGTGAGTGAGTGAGAGAGCGAGAGAGAGTAAACGAGTAAGAGAAAAACAGAAAGACTCAAAGAGATTGAGTGAGAGAAAGAAAAAGATAAAGTGAAAGAGGGGGAGGAAGTTAGAGCAATAGTGAGAGAGTTAGACAGAGAGAGAAATGAAAGCACTCACCAGGCAGTTTGGATCTTCAGCCAGCGGCAAAATGAACGCGATCACACGCGTCGCCGCGTCGCTAGCGCACGCCAAACCGTTCGCCTGCCATTGTGTGCCGCGCTCACAGTAGACGAATATGCGGAAGAGGTGGCTGGGCAAGTGACCGCTGGCCACCGGCGGCGAGTGTGAATCTCTGAAAGAATTGCGAACATTCATTAGAAATCGTATTCAATTTTATTTGTTTGTAAAATTTAATTTTTTCTATAATTTAGTGACGAAATGCCAATAACTTTGCTTACTGATAAATTGGCGCGCCGTCCGCGCGACCGTCCATATCGTAGTCGAAAATTGTGCCGGTGATAGTGAGCGCCTGGCCGTGCTTCTCCACTAATTGTTTCGTGTAGTCCTCAAGACAAGGCAACTTTTCTACAATTTTTTTGAATTTTTTAAATAATTAAAGTAATTAACTCTCTCTCTCTCTCTCTCTCTCTCTCTCTCTCTCTCTCTGTCTCTCTCTGTCTCTCTCTGTCTCCCTCTGTCTCTCCCTGTCTCTCTTTTTCTCTCACTTTCACTCTCTCTCGGTTCGTCTCTCACCCATTCTCTCTGCCATGTTTCTTTGTTTCTCTCTCCATCGCTCATTCTCGCTCTCTCTCTTTTCTTCATGGAAGTGGAATTGAAAATAATAATAATATACCTTCTGTAAAATTTTTCGGCACGAAAGCTTGCAAAAGTGATAGATGTTTGACGGCTAAAATGTATTGTATTAAGAATTAGCAAAAAAATAAAAAATAAATAAATCGCAGAAAGATCATATCGATTTTGCGAGTTTATCATAACTACATATGTAAATAAAAAATTTGACGACGAGGCGAAAAAAAAATTTACAATTTGTTGGGTTTGCCAAAAGGTTGCGCCACAGGAAGTGTTCGTCATAGCGCGTTTCACGCTGCATTGTGGCGGCAATTTTTTTGTCGCCAAACGCCGGCGCGTCGACTGCATCGAGCAGCGGCGGCTGCTTTTCCGCCTCACGATTTTTGTCGAAGGTTTCTGTCGATAAAGTTCCCCTCTTCAGCTTCTCCATCACCACCGTGGGCATGCCTGGCTATGAAAATCATGCTTATTGTGGATGCAACAGTGCTTTCAAAAGAACAGTGCTTAATTATTGTAAAATTACTTGTCGATTGAAAATTAATAGAAAAATTAATTTCCGAAAAGCTTAAACTTTTTAAAGTTAAAAGTTTTAACTTTTTGTTTTCCTATTATAATACATGAATATAAAAAATGTTATTTTTCAAAAAAAATTTATTTTTCTAACTTTTTTGATTAATTTAAAAAAAAAAAAACTTTTCTAACATTTTTTATTAATTTTTATAAAAAATATTTAATTTTCAAAAAAAATTATTTTTTTAACAATTTTTTAATTAAAACTTTTTTTTATTTTTTCAAAAACTAACCTTTTGCGTCTGGCGTTTTCGCTTTAAGGAGCGCGAACGCGCCAAAGTCGCAGACGGCCAACTTCTGCGCCCAGCCGTCGACGGCGGCAAAAATGATTTGCGTCGAGCTAAAACATTTTTGAAAATATTTCAAACAATTTTCACAATAATTTCCTTTTTGCTTAAGCGTTGAGCACAAAAGCCGCTTCTCTTACCGCGCAAAATCGATGTGCAACAACGCGGTCGTCTTGCGTTCGGGCGTCCGCCTCTGAAACAGTTGGCGTCCGCCTCTGAAACAAAAAATGTAAAAATTCGTGTTTCTTCGCCAAAAACATCAAAACGTGCACTTCTGCCCAAAAACCATCAAAAGACATGAAAGGCGCGCCGAATGCCGCAAAGAGGGTTCAATTTGGACAACTAAGAAATTTTTTATGGCATTTTGAAAAAAATCACATTTTTTAGTTTTCTCAAACCTTGAATGACCGTCTCCAGCTCAAAAACTACTCGGCCAAAAAAGCTGAGCTTTGCAGGTTTTCTTAGTTGCATATCAATATAACTTTTGGTAAAATTTCAGCCGAATCGGTGACATCGACTTTTTTCGTTATGCAAAATATAGGTCCACTTTTAGAAAAAAACGTCTTTTACATATTTCATTTTGAATGCATTGTGAAGCTCACTTTATTGGGTAAAACATGAATGAGGGGCATTAACGAAGGTGTATACGAAGAAGCAGCCTTTGAGTGGAGGTGGGGCAGGGCGCTTCCGGAAGTGGAGACGCTTCTCTGTGGAACTGCTTCCAAGATGATGGAGGCAATTTTTGAAAAATTTTGGGATGGAGGCAATTTTTCAAAAAGTTTAAAGGCGAAGACCAAGGTGAAGACGATTTCTTTTAAATCTTGGAGATGGGGGAAAGAGGAGACTGAGGCTATTTTTTCTTTAAAACCAGCACTATCGATGAGCCTACTAAAAATTTCGGTTGCCTTCGTATTTTCCCCAAAGTCCACATTTATTCATATAGAATATTTATTATAATTAATTTAACAAAAAATTATTTGACTACTGAGCTTACGAATGTTGGGCGCCGTGCGCATTGCCGCCAGCGCTACCGGATTCGGCGACCGCGCGACATTTCTCCCTGCAAAACAAAATGCATATGTGTACGCTTCACATTGCGCGACAGAGGCGAACGGTAGGATTATAGCCCCACTTTAGCCATGAGGTATAGCTCACCCTCCCCTTAACAACATGAAAAAAATAAAGCCAATCTGGTGATTAATTTGCTGTGTGACATTTTTACATTCGCACAGACGTGGGCGGCTTATGGGGCGAAGCGACGGGCGAAATGTCGCGTAGCGCGCCGTGAAGCGCGCCAAATGTGCCGTCGTTCACGTAAGAATTTTTGATTTGCAGCAAGTCTGAAATTCGATTTTCTATTTCGATTAATTTCATACCGCCACCCCCCCCCCTTCTTTCACCAACGCTCTCCCTCTACATCCATCGCCCCCATCCCGTTGTTTTTGCCACGCGCCGGAGGCGGAGGCGATTTTTGAAGGTGCTGGTGTAGTATATGTATGTACAGTTTATTCACGACAATATATAATAATAGTTACTGTGCCCGATGTGCCCGAGTCCTCCTCAAGAGGAGGAGGCCAACCCAGACGCGGAATCCTGCATCATCCCTCGTGTGGGAGGCGCATCTCTTGGCGGGAGGATAGATTTGTTAAAAAAGCCCAAAGCGAGAGACAAAAACGCGCGCTTTCGTTCCTCGGACCCGGCTCGGACCCAGACCCCCCCCCACTCCTTCTAGTACTCCATCCACACCTATCGTGCCCTCACTCCGACCCGACCGGTAGAAGTCTACTTCCATCGCCCAACTATCACATACATGCACATATACATGTATTAGGTCTACGGCGATAATCACTTTGTTTGCGTACCCAGCTGAGTCCTTACCGCTGAAAAGATTGAAAAGTTGGACATTCTGGAAGGCTTTCAGCCGCTTTCCCACGGCGAAGTTCGGCCCGCGCGCGTAGAAGATCGCGTGCATGTCCGCGTTCATGGAGTCGTAGCCGTGATTTCCCGGCAAAACGTGGAATTGGCGTTCGCGGCTGAAATGTTTTTACCTTACAAAAAACATTCCAAAACATTTAAAGTCGAAAAACGGCGCGATTTAGCAACGAGCGCTCACCCTTTGACATAGGTGCCTGGCGCGCCTTCGACGAGCACGTCGCCGATCTGCGCGTTCTTTGCGCAATGGTGGCGCTTCGGCACTAGCTCGCGAGAATAGACACGGTAGGCGCGATCCGAGGGACATTCGAGTGATTCGACGAGAAATTTGATCGCAAATTCTTCTATAAAATTCTAATTTTTTGCCACGTGTTATCTGCGCGTACGCATTGGGCGACTATTAACTTGACTGGATGCATAGCAGGGGTGTAGCGAAAACAAATTTCAAAAATTTGAAAAAAGAACTTTGGCCAAATTTCCGATTTTCGACAAATTTTTCAATTCGTTTAAAAAATTTTTTGCATTTTCATAAAAATGTCAGATTTTGTCGACGTAAAATTTTTCTAAGATTTTTTAATTTTGATAATTTTCTAAAAAAGATCACATATGTGCGTGAAGATGAATTGAACCTCGATTTTTCCGTTATACCGCCCCACCCCCCCCAAAAAATGTTATTGCAACATTTTGTGAAAAATTTTTTTGTAAATCAATGAGCTTTCTGAAAGCTTTTCAAAATTGTCTTATTTCCAGTCTACGACCATTTTAGTAATTTAAGGTCATTTTTGGGGTGGCGCACTAAATCACGATTTTTTGCGGGGGGTCACGCCGAGCTATGAATTGAACAAAAAATTTTGTTCAAAATTTTAACAATCTTTAAAGTTCCATCCAAAAAATTTTTATCCAAAAAATCCAAAGTAGTTTTTGAATTTGTTTCACCGAAAGAGTGTGACTCACTTCTTCCTCCTTTTTGAAAATTTAAAAAATAATTTGGCAAAATTTAAAAAATTTACAGCTTTTGGTCGTTTATAATTAAAAAAATTTCGGAAAATCTCCAAAATTTTGAAAATCCCGGCAGCGTGCGTCCCTACGCACGCTGCCGTCACCAAACTTCACCCGGCCACTGGACATTCTGAAACGACGCCGAAGGCCGAGAGTCCCCGAGCCTACGTACGCTGCCAAAATTTAAAAAATTTCGGAAAATCTCCAAAATTTTGAAAATTGAAAGTTCTTACAGTAGTTGGGCTAGCGTACGGTGGTAGCTGTTGCTAGACACTATCCAACTACCGTACCACGCTTGTTGTTGAAGGGATCACAAAAACTTCAAAAACTGAGGTTCGCTTAAGCTTACCTTTGGTGGAGTTAGGATTTGCGCTGAGATATTTTTCGAAGTGTTCGAGAGCCGTCTGCGTCCAATTCGCATCTTTCACTAAACAGTTGCATACATCAAAAGGAAATTGGTTACCGCAATTTCCAAACGGTTTATTACATATACGTAAAAACAAAAAACGAATAAAACATATTTCAGCACACATTCCTTCAAACTCTTAATTTTAATTTGTGTGTTTTGAAAAATCGAAGACACGCACAACACATACAATACATATATGTACAGAATGAGCTACGTAATGAGCCATACAGCACCCAAAACAACGGCACTTATACACAAACAAAAAAACAAAATCTAAAGTACAACCAAACAGCTAAACCAACAGCCAAAACAACAACACACACCAAAAAAACCAAAACCCAAACAAGCAGTAAGCACACCTTTAACTTTAAAATAATTAAGAGAAATGATTACGGCCGTTCGCCAAGAAAACACGCGCTACGGTATCGTTCTCTACCACCATACTTTGATTGAGCAGCTCAAACTTTGGCGGAAGTCGACTGGCGGCCAAATTATTGAGGGTGAGGGATGAGTTGACCTCAGCAATTCCTGCAAAGTTTTTTGTTTTGTTTGTTGAGCAAAAACATATAAGAGAGAAAGAGTTGAGAGAGAGTGAGAGAGAAATAAAGACAAGAGAGAGAGACAAGCGAGAAAGTGAGAGATAAAGACAGAAAGAGAAAGCGAGAAAGGGAGCGAGAGAGAGAGCAAATAGAGAAAGTGAGAGACAAAGACAGATAGAAAGCGAGAGAGAGAGAAAGAGAGAGAGAGAACAGTTACCGTACCATGGTCGGAGACTATCACAAAATTCACACAGTCCAATATTCTTTTTTGCGTAAGAGTTGCCAGAAAATACTGTAGATCGGCCTCTATAGTGTGCAATTGCTCTTTCACCTGAAAACATTAATTTTTTATCTATTATGTAATTAAGAAAGAAAGAATAAAAAGTTGATAAAATTAAAAAAAACTTTTTCGTTGCCAGTTCCTTTGTTTGTGAAGTGATGAGCGGTGTCGTCGGGTTGCATGTGATAGACCATAGTGAGATCGGGTCGTTTGTCTGAGCCGAGCCAGCCAATTACCTGTGAATAAACATTTAAAAAAAAATTTTCACCCTCTTTCTCTCTTTCTTATTTTACTTCTCTCTTTCTCACTTTTTCTATCTCTGTTTCATTCTTTTGAGACAGAAAGTGAGATAGAGAGAGTGAAAAAAATAAAGAAAGAGAAAGAGAAAAAGAGAGAGAGAGTGGGAGAGAGAGAAAGAATGAAAAGAAATAGAGAAAAAACCTTGTCTAATTTGTTGCGCAAAGTCATGTTCGCGTCAAACGGTTCAGCGTGGTCGAGTGGCGGAAATTGTTTTGCGTATGCGCGCGGCTCCTCCTCCGTCGACTCTTTAAAGAAACATCCAAGCCAGTGGATACAGTGCACACGCTTGCCGGCTCGTTTCGCCGCAAACCAAATCTGCAAGTGTTGATAAGAGCGTGTTCGGCGAAGAGATGTGTATATGGAGACAACAAAACATATACATACGACACTTAATCAAGGTGTCGGTATGTGTGAGACAATACGGGCATGCGCGAGACAAGCAGACGTGGTGCATACACACAACTAGAGATGCAGACAAAACACACCGTATCACCAATGAAGTCCTTCATGCGCGGATTGTCGGCGACATGCTTGGCTTTGGCGCTGTGTTGCGGATCGTAGAATTTCGGGCCGGTAATACCGTGCGAGTCGATGAACATGCCAGTGGCCATCGACATGTGATTGGGAAAGGTTTTCGTCGGATACACCGGAATCATTTTCTGTAACATGCACACGATTAGCCTAGAATTGTTATTATTACAGTATGTATGTGTTTAGATGTGTATATGTGTGTATATGTGTTGTATATGTGTGTATTGTATGCGTATGTGCAGTTGTGTATATATAAATGTGTATGTATGTGCGTGTGTGTGTGTATTTTAGCATAAAACTGTAATAAGTTCGTGGAAGCAATAATAAAAAATAAAACCTCGGCATGAGTACCCTCTTCGGCGATGCGTTTAAGAGTATCGACGATACGGTAGTTGTCGTAGTTCTTCCCAAAACCGTCCAAACTCAGCACCACCAGCGGATAGGAGCCATTCTTTTTAAAAATGCAAAAAAAATCATTTTATGGCAATCAATTTTTGAAATTAAATAAAAATAAATATTTTCGTCAGAACATAACATTGTTAGAAAAAAATACACTGTAATCTCTTCTTCATTTTCGCATCTCTACGTATTTTAACGAAAGGATTGTGTTATGTATCCAGCAGGGGTGCTCACATTTACAATTTACGGTTTACGAAAAATCGGCCAATCGGAAAATTGGCCTATTTTTCGTTTGAATTGGCGCAATAAATGTCGATATTAGGAAAAAAGAAAGCTGACAAACTCAAAAACGGTCAGACGAAAATAAAAAAGCCGCAAAAAAAGTAAAATGGAACAAACCTTTCTTGAAAAAAAAATTAGGAAAAACTCGAAACAAATTGAAAATTTTCCATTTTCGAGTTACGACGGTATGCATGGAAGTCGCTTGATTATTTCCGCTTTATTTATTAATCAACAACACAACTGAATGAAATATTTACATTAATTAATTAAACATAACGCCAGAGGCGCAACAATTATATCCTGCATATATTTGAATACAAAACTATTCCGGATCTAAGAGATTGAAAATGTGCGAGAGATTACACTGTCTTTTTCTCTAACGTTGCCATTACATATGCATACATGTATGTATTTTGGCACATTGCCCAAATATGTGTCATACACAACATGACACATAAATATTATTTTTTGCTATATGTATGAGATCTTTTATAGCTTGAGAAACGTCAAGATCAAGGTGTACTGAGTCGGGGACTTTTGGCGCTGAAGAGGTAAGTTATGCAAAATGAAATTATTTTGTTTTACTTTAATTGAATTGGCATACGCTTTGCAAACGTTTTCGTTCGCGGTCGATGGACGGGGCGGCGGTGCTGGCGCGGAATGGCCGCGTGTTTGCCGACCGGACGCTAAAGACACGTTTAGAAGAAAATAAAATAAAATAATTAAAGAAACATTTAGTTTCCAAACAAAATTTAACCAATAAAAACATTTGCTACCTGTGTTGGCCGTGCGGCCTGGGCGCGTGGCGGAAGTTGAGCGCGCCACGTCGAAGAAGACGAACGCGCCCATTACGCACAGCGACGCGATGCGAAGTGTCAGCGATAGCATTCTTTAACACAAAATTAGCGTTTGGAAAAGTTCAGAAAATATACTTAAAAAAAGAACTTTTTTTATAAACCAAAAAAAAATTCTTGGC
Source organism: Deladenus siricidicola (assembly GCA_009724625.1). Lineage (NCBI taxonomy): Eukaryota > Metazoa > Nematoda > Chromadorea > Rhabditida > Sphaerulariidae > Deladenus > Deladenus siricidicola. The sequence goes on along the minus strand of SAUE01000357.1, from coordinate 112,114 downwards.
AAAATTAACTTTTTTCTTTTTGTAAAGAAAATTGTTCAGTTCTAATCAATGCACAAAAACCTATACATATATTAGACTGTCGAACCGCTCAGCTCTTTAAAAACAAAAGCCACATACCCCACAAAACTTCTACATAGACAGGATAGCGGGCCAGCCACGCCATTCTTCCCTCACAGATACCAAAAGCTCTGTTGTAAAAAAAGTGGAGGAAATACTATGTTACACATAACCCCACACGTTGACAATTTTTTAATCATCGCGTAGAAATATTCTGTATACGCATCCCCCTCATCTTTTTTTATCGGGATTACTGTAGACGGACGACAAAGGCGTTTCTTGCGTTATTTGCCTCTTCCTGGCTATCGTGAAAATTTTCAACCCATTTCCATTGAGCCAGTTTCGTTAAGACTGACTTGCTGGTTTACTGGTAGTTTTTATCACAATAAATTTCTGTCGAGTTTGAACAAGTTTTGTTTTGAAATCATGCACCTTTGAGCTGGGCACCGACCTGACAACCAATGACTTATTTTTGGGCGCAACTTTTGATTATAACAAAAAAAATCCGATATAACATTTACTGGAATTCCGATTAGGCACTTTATAAAATCGGCAATGTGTATATGTAAGAATTTATGACTCAAGCTGATATTTTCAGTCCTGCTTGCCTCTTTGTCTTACCCCATTCAAATACATTTTTCGATTCTCGTGGATTCATAGGGTATTCAAGTTACAGCACTGCTGCCAATTAAACTGCCATTAAACCTCTTCATTAAAACCACAAAAAGGCTATTCGTCTTACTTAAAACTTCAAATTGTGCTTCAAATTATGTAGATGTGATGAAATAGTTATTTTTAATAAATTTTTTTATAGAACAAAATTTTTAGTAATTTATAGGAAAATTGTATGACAAATAAAATTTCTTATTTTTCTTAAACAAACAAATGAATAAAATTCGAAATGGAGATATTTGAAAAAAAAATTTCCGCTGAAAACGGTATATCGTACGTTAGATAGTAAATAATTAAATGGTTAAAATCGATTTTTACTTTTTCTTTTTCTTGTCTTTCTTTATTTTTTCTTCAACACAAATTACTAAACCCCAAAAAATATTTTATTTTTTTGCAAATTGTCAAAAGCGTGACGCAATGACTCGTCGCAATACGATATATGTATGTAAATATTATCAAGTATTTATACAAATACGGTATTACCATAACATCATAATACGGTTTAGAAATAGGAAATTGGATATATGTATATAGCATACAAGGTGTGCGCGTGCATATACATATATGTAACATGCAATAGCGGTGCAATAGCATATTATCTGTATGGAGTGGAAAAAATATAACAAAAATGTTATTGCACCGGTTTGTAATTACGTGTATGTGTATGTCGATGTTACGGTATTATTGTGAAAAATGTGCAATACGGTAAATTATCCAACATTTATACAGATACGGTACTAGCATAGTCACAGATTTTCAATTAAATTCTTGGAAAATATGTCTCAAAAACACAACAACAACAACAACAACAACAACGGAATAATACAACTAAACAAACTTCGCGTAACTGCATATGCATGTACACATAATTGTTATAATTTGTTTATGTTAAAGTGGGAATGAATAGAGAATTTATATACATATACTATAATAACATGTAATCCATCATGTCCATCAAACGTGTTGGTGGCTGCGCTTCACATGACGCCTGCATGGAAAGCGGC
>SAUE01000357.1:63894-75783 GCA_009724625.1 Deladenus siricidicola | reverse complement strand
GGGGCGCAAAGTTCCGGGGCGCAAAATTCGGGGCGCAAAATTCGGGGCGCAAGTTACGCGGGGCGCAAAATTCGGGCAACGACTGAAGGCTGAAAATTTAAAAAAGTTATAAAATTATAAAAAAATTCCAAATTCCAAAATTTCGAATTTTGGCCGTTTTTGAGTCTCGGAGTTTCGAATTCCAAATTTTTGTTAAGTCCTCGGAATTCTGAACTTTACTTCCGCCCAACTCTCCATACCACATCTGTTATGAAAATAGGAAAAGCTCGGCGCGAATCGTTCCAGCAAGCCAGCGAGAATGAAGCCGGCAAACACTGGCGTTGTCTCGGATCATCTTAAAATTAATTAACTCATGCTTCAAGGGTGCTCTGGACGAATCCGCTAGCAAACGCCGCGCTCGTCCGCTTCAAAAATGAGCTGGAAATTGAGCGAATACTCTCGCCGACGCCACTGCTCAAAAGTGAAACATTTGAAAAAGAATTTTTCAAAAGTTTCAAATGTTCCATCGAAAGAATTTTCGGCTACACTTTTAGCGACCGTAATCTCTTCGATCGCGCGGAAGCCGAGTTTCGCCATCGGCGGCGTGTTGGCTCCTGGGTGAGTACAATATCAGCGAAATATGTACAAGCATTAGATACAGCACGGAAAAAAGATACCGTACAGTCTAGAAATTTTTTGGGGGTAAATTTTGCAATTGTCATCTTTTTCCAACGCTTAAAAATGGATTTTGGAAGGATGACCATAATTTTGTTCATACATCACCATAATAACACAGGACTGGATAAAGCCACTAGTACACTGTCACTAGGAAACTAAATATAAATTAAATAACCGAGCACCAAATAACAGAGCCACGCCACAACCGCCACCACCACCACCAGCGCCCAGAAATGTTCCGCTACCGTTGGTCATGGCGCTAGCTCATGCGGTAGCCAAAGTTGTACTTCGACCGAGGCGCCAGGTAGTTTTTTAAACTTATTTAGAGCTAATTTTTGGAATACGTAATACTACAAACCAGGGGTGGTAAAATTTGCGGTTTGCAATTTGTGATTTACGGTTTTGCGGCTTTTTTGAGCAAAAATTTGCGATTTGCGATTTGCATTTTTCGCAAATGAAATTTATTTGCGGCCCACAGACTCTACTTGGCTGCGACACACTCTAATTTTTAAAATACACCTTAATCGCTGCGGCCTCGCGAATGAACGGCTTGAAGCTAACATGCTTTATTTAAGGCTTCTCACAGAATAATCCAGTCGAATCTACTGCTATGAGCGCAGTAATGCAAATCGACTGGAGCCATCCGCTCGTGGCGAGCGCATTCGCCGCCTACCAAGCAGAACTCGCCAGAGAGGTTTCGTTTTGGAACGCGGAGGCGATAACAGCCTCTGCAGCTTTTCGCAGATTCAAGGAAGCCGTGGAAGCGATATACAACATTCGTCTAGCCAACAGTCTCTTTTACGATTTTGTATTTACACGCATTTGTTTTCCTGACGATAGTGCTCTCCGTATAATACAATAATCTCTTCTTCGGTTACACTGAAACAGTCACCAGAATTTTGCGGAAGGCGTATACAACATTAGATTAGCCAACAATCTCTTTTACGATTTTATACAAGCACGTGTTTGCTTTTTCTGGATAAAGTAATTCCGGCAGACGTACACATTAGGGGTGAAATAAATTTTCGATTTACGATTTTCAAATTTCGATTTTCGGTGTTTTTTCCTTCCGATTTTCGTTTTTCGGCTTTCGAAAAATCGACCATTTTTTTCGAAAATTTTCAAAACTTTCAAAGAAATTTTTGTTGAATTCAACCTCACCCATAAGTGATTTTTTGAAAAAATATAGTCAAAATTAACTCAACATGTGGTGTTTTTATGAGAATATCAATCGAAATGAGAAAAATCTTTTTAAGTTTTTTGAAAAATGTGGCCAAATTTTCGATTTTCGACAAATTTCTTCTTTCGATTTTCGAAATCTCAAATTCTTTTTCGACCCACCATATTGCTAATTGCGGTAATCGGCGAAAGCACTGACTCCACGGCCACATCGCACACGTACGTGGCGAACGCCGCCCTGATGTTCTCGTCATCGAAGTTGACTGAATAAAGTGTACGTGATAAGGAGCGTAGCTAGAAGCAATCATTCCAGGAGGTGGCAAGGGCGATCACTTGGGGGCGGGGGTGTGAGCATGCCGGTGGATGGGGGCAGCCAATTTTGGGGGAGGAAAGAGGGGACGGCGCGCATTCGCGACGTGGAATTGCTCACAAACTTGCAATTTTTCGAGGATCGATCGCTCTACAAAAGCGCAGCCGACACGATTCAATGGCGAATTCACGTGCCGATGACTATCGACAACTAAATTATGCAATAAAATGTTTAACAAATTTTTAATATAATGTTATTATTGTGATATATGAACAAAATTATTCTCGAACATTCCATGACTTTTGTAGGTGATGTGATACCGTAATCACACATAGTCTTCCGTCCGTTCGGGTGGAAAAGCATATTTTGTGTTTTTAAAGGCAGAAATTTATAATTTTTACTATGTTGATGTTTTCATTAATTGCTGTAAACTAAAAGATCGAATGAAATGTTTTGTTTTCAGATCTTCAAAATTCTAAAACAATAATTACACAAGCGAGTAAACCGACGTAAAGTATTTATTGAGGGAGTGGGGATTGTCCGGGCACTACGAAAGAAAGGTACGGTGGTTGTTCGGGTCAAGTCGTCCGGGCGGCGTAACGCTTATACGGGCGTCAAATCTTTATCGTCAAGTTATCGGTCTAGGAAGTCTAGACTGTAAAAATACAAATGCAGACATTTACAATACATAGAAACGCCAAAGTTCAATTCCATTCAAATAGTTTTTATTATTTTTTATTACCATATTTCAAGGGAAAAGGCGCGCATTTTTATAAAATCAAAAAAGAGATTGTTGGCTAGCTGAATGTTGTACATTTCTTCCACAATTTTTTTGAATTTGTGAAAAGCCGCCGACACCGTGACGGACTCCGCGCGCCAAATCTGTGAGGGCGGCACTTCGCTAGCGAGCTCGACTTGGTAGGCGGCGAACGCGCTCGCCACCAGCGGATGGCGCCAGTCGATCAGCATTACTGCGCTCGAAGTCGAAGAAGCTAAATTAAAAAAGAAACTATTTTCAAGGATTGTGTTGAGAACCTTGGCCACTGGCGAAAGCCAAAGTTTGGGCACTTATCAGAGCACAGCCCGCGCCTCCGGTTGGAGCACAGCTGTGAGAAGTGGGTAAGCCTTGGCCACTGGTTGAAGCACTGCCTTGTGCACCGGATAAAGCGCTGTTTTGGCCTCTGAACGAATCTTGGCCACTGTTCGAAGCACAGCTTTGGCTTATCGCTGGAGCGGCACTGCTTTGAGAATTGGAGGCGGCGGTTGGGGCATAGCTTTTGCAGCTGATGGACGAAGCAGAGCTTTGGTCACCGACTGTGGCAAAGCCGTGGGCAGCGGCGCTGGCTGCGGTCTAAATAAATGGCTTAAAATTTTCGTTATACAAATTCAAAATAGTTGAATCCATACCGAAACGCCAAAACGCCGTAGACCCACGTCCGCACGGTCGAGCAGATTATCGTTGCTGAACGTGTAGCCGAAAATGTTTTACATGGAACATTTGAAAGTCTTGAAAACTTCAGTTTCGACTATTTAGCGTCTGAGAATGTGTGTGGACGAAATTATGCTCTCGATTTCGAGCTCATTTTTGAAGCGGAAGAGCGCGGCGCGCGGATCCGGATTCGACCAGAAAATCCTTTAAATGATTTTTTGCTAACTTAATTATAATAAACGTGCTATATGAATAAATGTCGACTTTGAGGAAAATACGAAGGCAACCGAAGGCTTATCGATAGTGCTGGTTTTAAAGAAAAAACAGCATCAGACTCCTCTCTCACTCATCTCAAAGGTTTAAAAGAAATCGCATTCACATTGATCTTAAACTTATTGAGATGTATCTGAAAAAAAATCCCCCACTCCCACTGATAGGCTGCTTCGTATACACCAGGGGTGGCAAAATTTTCCGTTGCCATTTTCCGATTTTCCGCTTTTTTGGCCTAAAATTTTCCATTTTCCATTTTACGAAAATGGACAATTTTCCGGAAAATTTCGGATAAATGGAGCATGGTTGGTCTTAAGAATTTAATGTTCGGAATCAAAAAATGTATCTGAAAAAATCTGTATTTTTCGTTTCCATTTTTCCTATTTTCCGGTTTTTTGACCTAAAATTTTCCATTTTCCAAAATAAAAGTTTTCCATTTTCCTAAATGAAATTTTATTTTCCTGCCACCCCTGGTATACATCTTTGTTAATGTTCTTCATTCATATTTTACCCAATCAAGAGCGTTTCACAATTCATTGAAAAGGAAATATTTAAATCTCGATTGCATCTCAACTTAAATCTCGTAAAACCATCCATCTAAAACCTTTTTTCGTACCTTAATTAATTGTGGACTTGAATCCTTTTTCTATCCGATAGAGTCCGCATTCTATTAGACTCAAAAGTTTGAGGCTTCAAAAAACTTTGTCAATTTATGTGTGTTCGGTACGCAAATTTGCGAATTTTCCTGCCAAAACCATGGCGAAAAGCGAAAAATTCAAAAACCTGCATCGCCTCGACGGTCTTCCCTCTCTCGTATTATAATATGAAAATTTTCGCCTCACTTTTTGATCCGTAATCGGCGCGTTCACTAAGCGGTGTAGAAATTGCCGCAGCCTGTCGAACGCGGTCGTGTGCTCGACGGCGATGCGCGGCGACAAGCGCGTTTCCACCGCCACGTCGCACACGTACGTGCCGAACGCGTCCTGAACGCGCTGGTCGTCGAAGTTGACTGAATATATAAACAACAATTACAAAAATGTCAAAAATTTGAACAGAACTCGCTTTCCGCCAGTGGTGTGGGGGTGAGTGGGGTATGGGGCAAATTTTCGCGAAGAAAATTTGCGATTGATTTTTCAGCTCAGTTCATTGAATTCAATCAGACTTCAACGAGAAAGGCGGCCAATTGCTATAATAGAAAATGTTTTTGATCCAGAAGATATATTACTTGCTGTTAGTCTTTTTGTTGGTCGTTTCCTCTGTAGCCGAAACGCGCACAAATCGTCTGCGGCGACGTCGCCGTCGTCCGCCAGCGACGACGGTCCCGCACGTGGCCAACTCGCGTTCATCGCCAGCGCGATTTTCGGCACGAGCACTATGACGACCGCCGCCGCCAACAACATCGAAACACGAACGCCGAAAACGCCAACTGTCATTTGGAAGTTTTTTTTTTGGCGAAATGAATGAGAGAGCGAGATTTTCCAATTCGAGACTACCCAATTACTTGTGTTTTGTCAAAAAATTTTCAAAAAAATTCAAAACGCAGAAGTCGTGAGTAATAATATTATTGAATTCGAAAAGGTCACATTTTATGGGGGGGGGGAAGGAATTCATGTAATACACGTGTGTGCCGATATACATACCAGGGGTGGCAGGAAAATAAAATTTCATTTACGTAAGGGAAAATGGAAAACGGAAAGAAATTTTATTTTCCGCGTTTGGAAAACGGAAAATTTTAGGCCAAAAAACCGGAAAATAGGAAAATGGAAAATGGAAACGGAAAATACAGATTTTTTCAAATATATTTTTTGATTCCGAGCACTCAATTTTGAAGACCAACCATACTCCCCATTTATGCGAAATTTTCCGAAAAATGGCCCATTTTCGTAAAATGGAAAATGGAAAATTTTAGGCCAAAAAAGTGGAAAATCGTAAAATGGAAAATGGAAACGGAAAATTTTGCCACCCCTGATACATACATATGTAGCAGGGGTGCGAACATTTTCGATATCGTTTTTTTTCACCGAAAACTAAGACAAAAAATTTTAGAAAATGAGCCAAATGTCGAAAATTTTTCTTTTTTTTTGCTTTTTCATTACAAAAATTAAAAAAAATTATTCAAATGTACATATGTATCACACATACATACATATATGATACATATGTACATACATACGATACATGCTGCATACGTACCAGAGGTGGTAAAATTTGCGATTTGCAATTTTGCGGTATTTTTGAAATGAAATTTGCAATTTGCAAAAATTACAATTTATTTACGATTTGCAATTTGCGATTTTCTCAAATAAAATTTATTTGGCCGTCTACGTCTGATATGTACATACATATGTTTGTATGTGTATATGTATGTGAAAATATTTTTTATGACGTCATTCACGTCTGTATCAAATGTTTATTGATAATACTTGTTACTCAAAAACGCAAATTGTCATTCTACTTTGTGAGTGGCTGCGGAATTGGCGTGGCGAAAGAGACTAATTTCTCATGTGGATCAAGCTTCACGCAATTACTGCGCAGCAGCGCGTCCGCCAGCACGAATTGAACGCCACCGTACGCCGCGCTCAGCTCGTCGGTCATCTCGAGGATGGCCAAAAAGCAAACGTTGCCCGACTAAACATTCGGCCGAGTCAATCTCAGACGCTTTTCTACTTTTTCAATTTTTCGTTATTTGAATATTAACGTACTTTGTGTGTGTATATGTGTACGTTTGTGTCTATCTGTCTGTATATGTGCGTTTGTGTATGCAAGTTTGTGTTTTTAGAATTAGGAATTTCGCCCAACTCAAGTGTATGTAGTATATGTATGTGTGTTTGTCTATCTATGCACCTGTATCTCTGTTTCTATCGTTATGTATGGTATGTGTCTTTTTGTCTGTCAGTTTGTCTCCCTCCATCTGTACGTCTATATGTTTGTCTATATGTCTGTCTGTGTGTGTGGCTGACCTGGAAAATGTAGCTGTCGGGCTGAATGGGAATGTGGTGGTCGCCGAGGTGGAGGTGAATTGTGGGCAGTCCCGAGCATTTCACCGTGTGCAATACATCGCCCTCCGCTTTGACCGCTTTAAGAGCTTTGAAGATATGCTTCAAAGTATTGTTGGGAACAATCGTCACGGGAAAAGTGCTTAGGATAAGCGCCTTCTCCACGCCCAAATTTTTGTATGTGTTGTTGTTGATGGATATGCCGTGAACGTTCACCTATGAACAATAACAACGATTATGAATTAAAAATATTTATTTTTGTTAGAAATAGTTCGTAGAGTTTTTTTTAAACAGGTTTATTTAAATGATATGTTTGTTGTTTGGCAAAGCGTTTATATGCATTCGATCTGCTCTACAAAACTGTGTTATTACTTTTTTCGAATAATTGAATTTTTTGTTACTTTTTAGGCTTAGAAATTAAATATCCAAGAGGTAAAAATCAGCATTTTCAACAATTGTTTTCCTTCATGGAGCATAAAAAACTGTCGAAACAGCTCGAAACTTGATTTTTGAACTTCTGAAAGCGGTGTCGGCAGTTTTTCGTGATCCATGAATGAAAACAATTATCGAAAATGCTGATTTTTGTCTCTTGGATATTCCATTTCTAAGCCTGAAAAATAACAAAAAAATTCAATTATTCGAAAAAAGTAATAACACAGTTTTGTAGAGCAGAAAACGCTCTATCGAATGCATATATACACTTTGCCCAACAACAAACAAAGCGTTGTGAAACAAAAGAAAATATAAAAACTCTAGGAACTTATTCCCCAATCTAATCTTTAAAAAAATCTTAAATCGGTGCACAATGCCCAGCCGAATTGGCGGTATTTCAAATTTATTTTCGAAAATTACAAAATGACTCAATTCATTAAACTGGACAAAAAATTTAATTTAAAATGCCGTGCAACCCGTCCTCTGCCCTCCCACTCCGCCATCCCAGGAGCTGCCATTCAAATGCACACAGCACTATCTTTGTTGAAAAAATAAAGTCCTTTGTTCTGCAAAACATTCTCTTTAAAAGAGTTTAAATTTCTAAACCTGCCACGAGCCGTCGATTGTCGCGTCGACGGCCTGCCAGTCGTTCTCGCACAGCGTCTCGTCCGCACCGCCAAACGTCACGAAAAGCGCGTTCGACGCTCTCGAGAAGCCTATAGCCAGCCTAAACGCCCACGAAAACTACTGTATAAGAGGAGAAGGCGAAAAGCATGGTAAAAAATGAATACGGATTGTGGTAGAAAGTGATGAAGGGATCTTTGACGTCCTTTAGCAAATCCGCCAGCGCACTTTGGCCGCTGTGGTCCGCCGCCGCCGTCAATCCCAGCACGCCCGCCACGCCCAACAGCGGAAAGACGGGCGTGGAGGCGTTCGCGAATGGGATTCGCTGCTGCTTGAACCTCAGCGCGCCCACCTGTAGCGATACTGTATTAAAAATAGCTTCACCATTGGGCTTTGAGAATAGTGCAATGCTGTGATGTTCTTAATTTGTAGATTGTAAGTTTTACAAGTTTAATGTACTGTCAGTTTGTATACTGTAATAATACGAAATGATTTGGGAACGCGGGAATGTGAGTATACAGAGCGATAACTAAATGTGAACTCATTTTTCTGAGAAATTACCGAGCTTAAATACGAATCAATACGAATAATTTTTTTACCTTTTCTTGAAAATTAAAAATGAACCGACAAAATGAACTCGAAAAGAATTCAAATCAATTTGATAAAGTTCAAGTTGAAAATGAAGCCAGTAGGTTGACTTGAACTTTTCAAAATTAATTTGAACCACTAATGACTTCTAATCTAATTATATTCTTTTTTGATAAAATTTATATTTTTAGTGAAATTAAAAGAAATTTGAAACGGTTAAAATTTTGTAATCAACAAACACGGCAACTTTAGAGTGAGTGAAAAGTTCAAGATTTGATTGAGCTTTATCTTCAGCTTTAACCTTTTTCAAATTGTATTGAAAAAATTAAATTTGAAAAGTTCAATTTGATCCAAAATTGGGAAAACACTAACTAAAATAATACTTAAGATATTACAAAATATTACTTAAAATATTCTTAAACACATTATTACTCCATGATAATATGGTGTAGAAGAGAGAATAATAGAAAGAGGATAATTTATGCGAGAAAGATTGTTTTTTTTCAAAACTATTATAAATACCTGAACATTGTCGACTGCATACGATCCAGAAGCATTGTAGTCGTTTTCACCGAATTTGAATTGTTCGTCAGTGCTATGGTATGTTGTGGATGCGCTAAAGATTACTGTAGCAACAAGTGCCATGAACGAAAGCCAGCAGCTATAAACAACAACAATGAACAAAAGCTACTAAACACATCCTCCGTACACACACGTACACGTACACAACAAAGGCCATAGGTAACAGCAATGAACAACTTCCATTAACAATAGCCATAAACAACAGCGAACTCACAGCTGGGAATAACGAATTTGAAAATGAAAATACTGTGCGTCAAAGCGTTGATTGTTGATCGTCATGAACGCGTAAAACCAGAAATTCGACGACAGAAAATGAAGCAAAACTGTTTGCGTTTGCGCTGAAAACTTTTCGATCATTTGCCGATTTTAATCCTAAATTCTTCCACCCTTTCCTCCGATCTCCGAGGAATGCTAGGAATATGGGAGATAATTTTGCGCAAAAAGAAAGCTTACGCGGCGTGCCGACATGCACGTCGACGGTGATACCCGCCGTGAGCTGCGAGCCCTTGTTATTTTTGGTGGCGGCTTGCGCGTCGCTTGCATTGGCGGCGGCGGCGTCGCTAAGACCGAGGCGCACGAGCGCATGGCGACTATAGTAATCGAAGAACGCGGAAATATTCGCGCTCTGTTCCAGGTGAAATTGCTCGGCGCCGACGGACGCGGCGCGCAAAGTCACCGATTTCGTCTGAACGTGTGCGAGCCCCAAACTCGTTGGGAAGCAATTGTTTTCTTTCGCCGGCGGCCAGGCATCCAGCCCGACAGCCAACGCCAGTGTCAGACACGCTATGCGAAGAGCGAATCTCATCTTTCGAATCCTGAAAAGACAATTATTTCAAAATTGTTAAAAAATTAAAAAATTAATAAAAAAAATGCAAACAAAATGTTTCGAATTCGAAATTTTATCTGAAATTTTGGTGAAATGAAGGAACAAATTGTAAGATGATAAAATTGTGGGAGTGTTTTGGAAATTTCCGCAGCTAGCCACAATAGACCGATTTATTTTTATCGAAATATTATTTCTTTACTTAATATTTGCCCTATTTATCAGCAAATTTTGGCGAATTACTTTTTATTTTATCAAAAAATTTAAACCATTTTTTTCATTGGAACCACTGTTGACAAAATATTATTTTTTATTAGTTTGAGATAGAGAAAAAAAGAAAGAGAGAGAACGAGAGAGAACTAGAAAGGAAAAGAGAGAGCGAGCAAGAGAGAGAAAGAGAAAAATAGAGAGCGATAGAGAGAGAGGGAAATACAATAGAAGTTTCAAACCAAAAATTAATTAAATTGCAAATTACTAAACCCAAAAGTATTTTATTTAAATCACAAAATTTAACGTAAATTTTGCAAAAACATATATGTATATATTTATTATACAACAACATATCTACACATTTTTAACAAATTAGTTGCTTAAGCCTTCGCGGCTTTGCTGGTCGCCATTGGTTTCATTGTCGTGGGCGCTTTTGAAGTCTTGGCCGCAGACGCCACGGCGGCCTGCTGTGCAGCTGCGCCGCCGCCCCCAGCGGCCGCCTTCAGGGTGGTGGTGGAGACTTGCTTGGCGGCGGCGCCGCCTAAAATAAAAAATTGCTCGCCAATATGAAGCGTTTTGGCATTTCGAAAATGACAATTTGTTACACTTTGTTATACATCTATTAGACATACATATATTTTTTGGAATTTTTGTTTCTCAATTGTGTAGCCATATCATTATCATACAGCTATCACATAGCTAATATCATTCAACGACAACCAACTGATAACTAAATGATACCTTGCGCTAGATCGCTCAACACCAAAAGCACCAAATCGAAAGATATCTGTGAGGTTACGGTAAATAACTTTGCTAATAAAATATATTTGAATGAATATGATTTCTGTTTAAACTTTGAATTGAAATGCGGTTCTTTCGCCTTTTATACCCTCAAATTGTTGTTGTTATTTTTTGAATAATATGGACTCTGCATAAATTTGCATATTATTTGAGATTGAATGACTATATTGTAAAGAAATTTTGCAAATTCAAGATTTTGATCTTTTTGTAAAAGGAATTATTTGAAATTCTTTTGTACATAAATTAAAACTTCATTACGCAATTCAAACATGTTGGATTTCATTAAACAAAAAATTAAAAAATTTGCTGTATAACTTTGCAGACAAAGTGCGAATTCGAGCGTTCCTAGTTGGTTTTACAAAACAAAAGTAAATGATAATTCCTGGTTCAAAATTATACAAATTTTGTGGGTAAAATTGTCAACAAATGTGGAAACAACAACAACAAAAAAAACAATAAAACGCGAAAGAATTGCATTTCAATTCAAAGTTTAATCAGAAATTGTATTCTTTCAAATATTATTTTATTAACAAAATGAAATTAATTACCGTAGCCTCGCTGATTTCCTTCGCTTTACTGCTTTTAGTGCTGAGCAATCTAACGCAAGGTACGGTTATTTATCGTTGTCGTTAAACAATTTCCATCAATTTTTTCGTTGCCGCCAAGCAGGTCTCCACCACCACCCCCAAGGCGGCCGCCGGGGGCGGCGGCGCAGCTGCGCAGCAGGCAGCCGTGGCGTCTGCGGCCAAGACTTCAAAAGCACCCACGATAATGAAACGACCAGCAAAGCCGCGAATTCTAAAGCAACTAATTTCGTATAAATGTGGAGATTTGTTGTTATATAATACATACATATACAGTAGCGGAAAAAAAATTAGACCACCTACTTTTTTTTGTTTTTGGCCTACAGACAGTTGGAGATAAAATAACGTTTAATTTTTTAATGTGTCCTGTTTTGTAGCATTTTTTGTGCTGATTCCGATAGCGT
>SAUE01000357.1:1280-19262 GCA_009724625.1 Deladenus siricidicola | reverse complement strand
ATGAATTTTTTGAATTCAAAATTGCATTATTATTACATTTTTATGGAATATAAATATTAAAAATATACATATATAGAACCTAAATAATCTGTAACATCAATATATTATTTTGGAATATATTCTGTTTGTAATTATTGCTACTAAATGGCTAAATTTAGTCTTCTTATAGTGAAAGTAACATTAATGTTAACACATTTACTCGTAAATTACCATGCCGTAATAGCACGTTAGTAATATTTTCTTTTAAATTTTGATGTAATATTCTAGAATAAAATCGTTTTATAATAAAAAATTGTTTTTATGTGTTTTATGTTTTTTTCAATTATTGATTTTTAGTATTTTCGAAGGATTTTTTTGTAATATTCTACATGTTGTTGACTACGATACATTGCTCCATGCGGGTTTGTTACAATTTATACCAGGACAGTTCATACCGAAATTCGAAATTCAATTACAGAAAATTATATATATATATATATATATATATATATATATATCAGTGTTTGGCGAAATGAAAATTTTTCACTAAAAAATGCAGTGGCGATCAAGAAAATTGAATCGTATGCAGAAGAAAATTGAATCGTATGCAGAATCGGATTCGTTTAAAATGTACGAAAATCGCTGTTTAATGTTATCGACAAGAANACATCTACAATTTCAGAATCCGCCGAATCATCATCTGAATCGTCACTATTGCTTTCATATGTTTCTTGACGAAAAGACTTCTTCATATTTGCGGCATTATCAGTATTTATCCTAAACATGCTCTCAATTTCTAGATCGTACTCTCTTAAAAGACACTCTGTCTCACTGCGAATAAGATCCCCAGTGTGGCTCTCCGTCAACAGCTTGAGACCCAAAAAGTGGCACGAAAGTTTACATCTTATGTCGTCTACATAGTGAATAGTAACACCCAGATATGCGTGCTGCATATTTGCGTCTGTCCAAATATCAGTTGTTAATGACGGCTTACATTTGTTGGCGTGAATTAGAGTGTTAATAGTCTGTTTGGTACAGAAAACTTTTTTGCAAAATATTTTTCAACGCTTTATGACTTTTTGGTTTTTTGAGGAAATCCAACATCAGTGGCTGCGTAAATAAGTTAATTGGAATACATGGAATTGATAAAACCATTGCGATAGTTTCTTCTAAACTATTTTGTCGCTTTACATAACATTTTATAGCAGAAGTAGTGGAATTTTTTAGAGTACTGGCGGGACTATTTTTTGTATCATTTGCCATATTATTCGATAAAAGCTCAAATTCTTTGACATGTTTTGCTTTCAGGTGATATTTGCAAAAAGTTGTCGTAACAGATTTGAAAGCATTACTACAGAGTTTGCAAAATAGAGGATCGCTATTATCCACTATTTCAAAATATTTCCAACAAAGATGATTCTTACCGTCCATAGAAGTTTCTTTTTTTTCTACGCTTAGGAGTTTGTGTACTAAGTTTAGGTGAACTTGTTTTGCAAGTACGACTTTCAGGTTCTTGTGACAAATTAGTTTGTTAAAAGTTTGGCTGAGTGTCTTCTGTTAATTCGTCAACACTTTCATTTTCAACCGCTTGATCGGTTTCTAATGTATCGTTATTACTATCCTCTTCAATATCCTCATCGAATTCTCTTTCAAAATCTTCTAAATCATCATAATTTACAGTTTTTCGAATTTTGGAGGCCGGTTCACTCATACTCATACTAAAAATTAAAAAAAATATATTAAAAAATATTTAGATTTGGATTGATTTTTTTACAAAGAAAAATTATTAAAAATAAAAGTGCAAAAAATAACGTTAAAATATTTAAGGAATATACCACACAACTTTTTAAATAAAAATTTTAATTCAAACATTTTCCAGAATTTCAACTCAAATCTTAGACGAAAAAATTTAAACAAAAAATCTTAAACAACGAATCTTAACAATCAGTTTTTCCTAACTGGCCGAGGGACATACGTGAAATCGAGTAGCACGCAAGTGGCAATTTTGGCAACGTTTATAATTATGTCGGGACCAACAATCAGCGAAAATATGTCCTCTTTTTCCGCAATTGTCGCATCGTGGGACAACGATCTTGCTGCGTACGTTACCAAAATTTTCAACTTGTTTCATATATTTTTTGGACCCATTCTTGTCATATCCTTCGCGAACGGGAGACAGTGTATATTTAGCGAAACGCGGAACATCAATTTTGCCACTGTGTGGCTGATAGACATCATTTTTGCCACTGTGTGGCTGATAGACATCAATTTTGCCACTGTGTGGCTGATAGACATCATTTTTGCCACTGTGTGGCTGATAGACATCATTTTTGCCACTGCGTGGCTGAGAAACCCCGTTTTTGGTCACATACGGATGGAGATTTTGGGGTCGAACAGGTCGAATGCGCATAATTCGGTCATGTATACTCGAGGAACTTTTTTTATTTGTCTCTGATAACAACCTATCCGCCACATTTAAATATTTCGCCAAAAGGTCCATTCTTACCAAATGAATGAAAAAGAAACTTCCAAAACACGATTAAAAACTTAAAAATATATAAAAACATAATACATATAAAAAATATATAAAAAACCTATTTATATTTGCAATAAATTAAAAACCCTAAACTAAAAAACCTATAATATACAAAAAACCTATATCAACAATAAACGAAAAAACCTATAATATAAAAGCAAAAAATTCTCTTCAGTGATCTAAAAATGTAAAATTTTGAAAACGTAATTTTCCAAATATGATCATTATAATTCTTACGGAAACCATGAATCCAGCAGAGCACACAACACCCACTCGCCGCAAACCATCAATGTTTTTTTACAAGTGGTCAATTTTTTAACCGCAAAAAATCTCATGAATCTTGACATTTCGGGAGGAAAATGGTAGGCTGTAACTTGCACTCAAAATACATTGGGGATGCAAAAAATAAAAACCCGCATGGAACTCACAGAATAAGTGCAAATTGCTCTGTTCCAAACTTTTTGATGGAAAAGTAAAAATGAAAACATTATAAAACATTATTCCATTGAATGCAGCGCTGTACTGAATACCACCGAAAGCATCCATTATGGCAATTAAAACCCCACATTTATCCATTTTATTCACCCACACAACATGAAACCTTCGACACGGCGCCGCCGCTGCACCGAAAAAATCTACGTACAAAAAAGAATCAACGTTACAAATTTTACAATATTAAATCATGCATTTCGTGTCGGAACACAACATTGTTAAAACGATTTCCAACACAAATTACGAATGGTGGTATTCACTTGAAAAAAGAAGATGAAAAATTGCTTGAAAAATTTTAGGTAAACAAATTAAAAAAAAGTAGTCTTAAAAAATTAGCAGAAATTGTAAATCTAGAGAAAACATAAAAAATAAACATAAAATTCCAGCCAGCAAAAATGTTAACTAAATGTGGAAAATATAAATAATTAAAAAAAAGTGTGAAAACACTTTTTTTTCATATTCATATGAAAAAATTTCATTTCGAAAACGATGAAATTTTTTCATGTGAAAAAATTTCTTTCATTTCGCCAAACACGGATATATATATATTTTTTTATATATATTTTTTTTTGTATATGAATTTTACACATATATGTATATAGTTTATTGCACTTTTTTACGCATTTTTTTGTATTCTCCTTTACATACGGTATAGCATATGTATGTAAAAAATATACTACCATTTATTTTCTTTCGACAACTTTTTTTTTAGATTTAAAATATTTTATATTCTAGACTAGGTAAATTATATATATATATATATATATATATATATATATATATATATATATATATATATATATATATATATATATATNTGACAAAATGTTTGAGAATTGTTCCTATTAATTTTTTCAAAAATGACAAAACACCCAATATTCCGAAATATTAAAAATGGTATATGTATTAAAAAAGTTATATGTATGAAAGTTATATGATTAAAAACATACGTATAAAAAATATAAAATTTTTTTGCAAAAACTTATTGCACCTTAAATTCATCGTTGACTACGGTCACTTCACATTACATATCTGAACGTTCAAATTTGCGTAAAATGCAAGCATTTGGCAAAATGCAAAGAAAAATTAAATTTTTCTCAAATCAAATAAAAAAATTTGAGAAATGTTTATCAAAAATTCGTTTTTGATTAAATAAAAAATTTTTTAGTTGTTAATTTTTTGTATTTTTGTTTAGATTGTTTTGTATTATTATTTATTTATTTTTTTATATTTTTTTCTTAAGTTAGTCACTCTTCCCCCTAGCTCTCGACACTTGTTTTAGCTTTTCAATGAAAAACTCAACTTCAATCGAAATAATACAAAGTTGAATTGTACTGTAGTGGGCGTCTTGCTAAGAAGATGGTCCTCGAATAGTACTGTAACTTGTCGGATCCGAAATGAATCCACAGATCCAGCCGGATTCATTTTGGATATCGCAATCCAGATTCAAAAAATTAATTTTTTTTTCAAAATAAATATTTTCTACATACAAAACGTTGAAATTTTTTAGCTTTTTTGTTTTGGCCGCAAAAATGGGCTCGCAGTTCCGCGTGCTTCAGGTCAGCAACATTTCGCCCAGCGCGACGAAAGACGAAATTGCCGCCCTCTTCCAGTATGTCGGCCGCGTCGACGAGTGCAAGGTAGGCTTGTATTGAGCGGTGCGAAAATGTTTTTTTGTACGCCAACTATACACCCTTTTCTTACAAATTGCAAATTCTTTTTACAAATTGCAAATTCTTTTTACAAATTGCAAATTCTTTTTGCAAATTGCAAAATTCTTTTTACAAATTTCAATTTTATTTTACAAGTTACAACTTTTTTTGCAAGTTGCAATTTGTTTTACAAATCGCGATTTGTTTACACAAATCCAAATTTTTTACAAGTTAGAAAAAAATCCTAAATTACACACACATCCAAATTACAAGAAATTTGTTCACAAATGATCAACAATTCATTTAGCTGTATCCAACGGACGCGGCGACGACGACCGCCGCCGCGCAGGCAAAGCCGAAGTTTGCGTTCGTTAAGTTCGAGAAGGAGAGGGCGGTCGAGCTCGGCCAACATTTGACGAACGTCGTCTTCATCGACCGTGCGCTCGTCTGCGTACCGGCGATGACGAGTTGGTTGTTTATACATATTATGTATAATTACAATTACAAAAACATATTTTTTACACAAATCACAAAAAATTTACACAAATCACAAAAAAGTTTACAATTGCAAAAAATTAAAAAAATTGCATGTAAAAAATATAATTTTATTTTTTTTTATTATAATTTTTTGCAGACACAATCCCCGACGAGGAGACGGCGATGCAAAGCGGCGGGCCGGCGCTGCCCGGCCAGCGCCAACTGCCGCCTAGCGTCACCAACCAGGAGCAGGACGTGGGCGATGGCCAGAAAATGGTTAGCCAATTCTCGCACATTCATATAAAAGGGTTTGGTTGATCGCCTCCCCCACCTCTATTTTGCACTAGTTTCAAAGTTTTGCAAGTTTGAAAATTGTGACATCCGCCTTGGGCGCTTGTAACAGTTCCACGGTAACAGCATTCTGGCTACCAAAGTCTGACGTGTTATCGTATTATCTCAGTATTTTTTCTTAGATTTTCACCACCGATCCGACACTGACGTCGCTGGGCCTACCACAGTATCCGCCGCTACCGTCGTGCACGGAATCGTCGAAAATCGAGGAGATTCGCCGTACCGTATACATCGGCAATTTGGAGAAGTCATACGACGGCGATGAGCTCATGGCCTTTATTAATGCCACTATCGGCGAGGTACAGTATCGTATCGTATCGTACTATGACTCTACTTTGGTAGATAACATTTTCCCTACAACTTTAAATAGACTCTACCACTAGTTTAACGTAGCCTGAGAATATTGCGTAGGGCATGTGTGTACGGTATATGTTTGTGTGTGTACGGTATGTGCGTGGCATTTGATTAACCGTAGTTTGTTGTTTTGAGGTGATGTATTTGCGAATGGCGGCCGGTAACGACAGTCTGCCGTGCGGTTACGCGTACGTCGAGTTCACCAACCAGAGCTCGGTGCCACTAGCGCTACAGAACAACGGCATCGACTACAACGGTCGTGCGCTACGGTAGTATGCAATTTTATAAAAAAATGCGCATTTTTACAATGCGTTATTCAAAAACGTACTGCATTCATTCTTCCAATCCAAATTTTATTTATTTATTTTTATTATTTTCAGCATCCAGCACTCACGCGTCGCGATCATCAAACCGCAGCGCAAAACTGCGGATCAAGCGCTGGAGGAGGTGGAGGAGGCGATCAAAATCAACGAGGGCAAATCCGCAATTCGTAAGATTATCACTGTTTGCTTTTATATTTTTTGCTGTTTTAGAAAAAGCTGAGTTTTATAAAAAATGAGCATGAACATTTTTTCAAAAAACAGCGCATTTTTCCAAAAAATTGGCATTTATTTTTTTATTTTTCTAACTAACGAATCCCACATACTGGGCGCTACACACATGTCCCACTTTGACGTTTGCCTTAGCAAATTGATTAACTTTCAGCGCGAACGACGTCGTCGGTAAGTCCGCGCAGGCGACATTCGCCCTCTCCGCGCAGACGCTCTCGCGATCGTGACGAAAAACGCCGATCATCGCGGTAATTTATTTGTTCAAGTGTTTGTGGTAAGGAAAATTGTTACCCCAATGCTGCCCAATGGCCAGAAATATGCTTTCCAGAGGCCACAAAACACTTTTTAAAGTCCAGAAAAGGCTACCCAACTTCCCTTCCCACCCCACCCCTCTTCGTAACCGTAATCTTGAAAATCTAGGCTATCATTATTTCCAAATGAAAATGATTTAGATCGCCGAGAAGAAAGCGCTCACGCTCCAGAAAACGCTCAAAATCCAGGGACCGCCGCTCACGCTCTAAGGAGTCGAAACGCCGCTCAAAGTCACGCGATCGCAAAGAGCGCAAATCGTCGAAGGAGCGCAAGACGGATCGTAGGTCAAAGTCTAAAGAGCGTGACCGCAAATCGAAGTCGAAGGAGCGTGACCGCAAGTCAAAGTCAAAGGAGCGCGACCGTAAGTCAAAGTCGAGAGAGCGCGACCGTCGGTCGAAGCGCTCGCTCTCGCGCGAGCGCCGACGTGAAAAGGAGCGCGAAAGGGAGCGCGAGAAGAAGCGCGAACGTGAAAAGGAATACGAGCGCGAGCGCGAAAAGGAGAAAGAGCGCGAAAAGGAAAGAGAACGCGAGCGGGAGAAGGAGCGCGAAAGGGAGAAAGAACGCGACAGAAAGGAACGCGAACGGAAGGAGCGTGACCGCGACCAACGCAAGCGCTCGCGCTCAAAATCCCCAAAACGAAGTCGGCGCGACAAAGAAAAGGTTAAATTTTCGCATTACTTTTTTTTATTTAAAAATTAATTTTTTCGGATTTATTAACGCTTTCGGATTAATGAGGAACAACAATCTTATAACGACCGCCAAAAACGTCTACAACTTGGGCCGAAAATGTCAAAGATTGAACAAGTCCTGAATGGCGTAGGGTGTGCCGCAAATAAACCTCATTTGCGCAAAACGCAAATTTTTGCCCAAAAAAGCAGCAAAACCGCCAACCGCAAATTTTTTATCAAAAAATTTTGTAAAAAATTTTTATTGGAAAATTCGTTTACTGATATCTCCGCAATAGGATCAATAATAATGCTAATAATGCTATACCAAAGTTTACATCTCGGATTTGAAAAAATAACTGGTTCGCATTTTTCAAGATTTGCGAAAAATTTTCAAAAAATAGCCATTTTTTTGCAAATCGCAAATTTTTGCTCAAAAAAGCCGCAAAACCGCAAATCGCAAATTTTACCACCCTTGGCATCTACGGCTCAACGAGTACGACAAGCGGCGAGACACTAGACGACAATGCGGGGGCCCGGCATGCTTTCCATGGCTTTATTATAAATGAAATTATCATAATTGATAATGTAGCTCAAGAACGATCAGTGATTGAACACAGTTTATGAATTGAGCTTTTTCGTTAAAAATAAACTTTTTTCATAAACAAAAAATTTTTTTATCAAAAAAATAACAAGAGAGAGAATTAAGGAGAGAGAGAGAGAGACATGCGTGAAATTTTTTATCAACGGTTTCCAGAAATAAATCTTTCAAAAATCGCAAACACTTTTCCATTTCCATCGTATCCCTGCTCACCCCACATGATATCGGAGAAAAGTGGATTATGGTAGTCTCGCAAATAGTTTGAAGAAAGTTGAATGGTTTAGGAAAAGCATCGAAAGAAGAGTCGCCACGACTCGTCCTCCCACGAGGAAACGCCGGCGAAAAAGGAGAAGCGGCGCGACTCGTCGTCGTCAAGCGCCGACGAGGGCGGCACAGACGCGGCGTTGGCCGTCGCCGTCGCTGCGTCGACTTCCTCTTCGAGACGCAGCGCGAGCGCGACAACCGCCGCCGCTGTTACTGCAACTAGTATGCAGACGAAGCAGCAGCACAAAATTCTGAAGGAGGAATTCATGGAGGATGAGGAGGACAGCGACGATCTCTCCTACCGCCGCAACGCAAAAAAGTCGGCGGAGCAGCGTGCGGCGCCCGCCGCGCTCGAGTTCGAAGAGGAGATTTTGCGCGAGCGGCTGTTGGAGCGCGTCAAGCGCAAAACCAACAGCGGGTAAACATTTTTTTGCTGCTGAAAACATCACACAAAAAGCTTGAAAACCATTTTTTCAAAAATTTTGGTAATTGTCAAATATTTTGCAAAAATGTTTTGGATGCATCAAAACTCAAAACTTTATGCAAGAACAGGTTTTTTTAATTCAATTCGCCGGTTCAAATTAATTTGAGAAAAAAAAGTTCAAATTCAAAATGAAGCCAATTCAAAACTTGAACTTTTATTTATTTTTTCAAAAATTATTTCAAAATCGTCGTATTCGTTGGTTAGAAAATTATTCAAAAATAGCGCCTTCAAAATAGCGCCTTTCGGAATTTCGGAATTCCGAGACTCAGAATAACTGAAATTCTGGAATTCGGGATAACCAAATGCTAGAAAAGATAGAAAAAGATAAAACCTTTTGCCGCCTTTTTCTCTAATTTGCGCTTCGTTTAGCGGCGATGACAACGGTACGGAATCGCTGCTAGCCAACTTCAAGCCCGAGCCGATGGACGTCGACGTTTAGAGGCGTGATGGAGTTACGATATCAGTGGGGTTTACGGTAGCCGTCTCGTCACTTTGTGTATTCGTTCATCGCTTATGCGGGCGGATGGGATCAATTGCATATATTTATTTGTTAATTTCATATTTCAATTTGTTACTACATAAAATAAAAAGTTAAAAAATCAATGGCTTGAAAGCATATAAAATTTATTTGAATATTTTATTAAAAATTCAACTATTGTATTAAAAAAGCTCGAAAAAAGTAAAAAGAGAAATGGGAAAACCAAGGGCTTTTCCCGAAAAAACAAGAAAAAAATTTTCATGAAAAGGGAGATTCTAAAGGGGCGACTATTCAGAGGGGCTATTTTAACCTTTTAAGGTTAAAACTGACTCAAACGGCGAAAAAAAAATCAAAAATTCTGTTTGTAAATTTTTCTATTTTTTTTCTACATATATAAGTTACGAAATATAGATTACGATATTACGATAACGAAAAAACTTGAATTACAGAATTCTGAATTCCGAAAATAATTTTTCGTCATTACGCCCAACTCCACTAACCCACAATGATCAACAAAGTCACAGCCCTGCTTCTTCCTTTAGTTAAAAAAGTTTTTTTCTTCTTTGCAAACTCAATGTTTGTCTACCGTATGACATAATACAATTCTTTTTTAAAGGTTAAAATTTGAAATTTTTGGGAGTTGAATATTTTTATAAATTTCAAACGAATACTCTACCGTATTCTTTTTTCATATACATTAGCGTCAACAATTGCTATACTATACATATGTACCATATAAAAACATTATGTGTCGTATAGCGTTACTAGACAATCTCCAGCCATACGGTAGCGTTGCGCAGCGTCGGATGAGCGCGCAGTGAAATGCGCAAGTACTGTGTCTTACGCGCGTCCCTACAAATGTATTGCAGCTGCGCGCCCGCGTCACAGAAGCCGCGCTCGGGCGGATCGGCTAGCGCTATGGAAAAGCGGTGCGGCGCGCCGGCGCCGATGTCAATGTCCGAGCGCGTTTCGGAGTGTGTTGATGTCCTGCGCCGGTAGCGGCACGACGAGTACAGTATGCGCGACGGCAAATTTCAGATTTTTGGCGAGGCAAAAAGTCTGAAAAACTACGATATTGTTACCATATGTACATCCAAATATCGAGCTTTACGCAAAAAATAAAAATTTGAACTTTTTTCGACTTTTGAAATATCAAATGTATTTTCCACACACTCAGACATACATACATACATACATGGGTTCACGCAGATTCATTTTACGCAGATTTATTTATGTCATGCAATTTGTATCCAATTAAAATTAATTTTTCATGAATCTATTCTATGTATATGAATCCGATTTGAATCCATTGTAAATTTAAATTTTGCGTAAACAAAGCTTAGCGCGTCCTACCCGAACGAGATCGACGACAATAAGCAGTGATGACCATATCATCGTTATTAACCGTGTACGACAATTGCGGCCCGCCGATTCAATTTGAATTTTTTGCGGAAATGTTGACTTCGATTTTGTTTGGTTTATTTTTCTTTTAATTTTATCGTTTTTGAGTTCGTTAACTTTTTCCACAAATATCGAAAATTTATTTAAAAAAATTCAATTTTCATTAAATTGTTCAATTAACTCGAAAAATGTTGTAAAAAAATTAGATATAAATTTTTTTTGAAAAAATACGAAAATTGTATATTTTGGGCGAAAAAGTAGTAAATACATATGTTAGCACCCTTGCATATTTTTCAAAAATTATAATATTTTTTACACAAAATTTATCATACGTTTTGAAGTGTCATATGGAACGAACGCCAGACGCTCGTGCCGCCACTCGTCACGCGGTACGCGTTGAGACGACGGCGCAAAGCGAGTGCGCGTCTGGTCGGCGGGCGTGTAGCTGACGAGTCAGCCAGCACTAGACGTATCCGTCTGTATATCACTGTATCCACTTTTCTCTTATCATATGCGTCTGTATCTTATTGAATTCATACGTATCTTACTGTACCCATTTGTGTATACTGTGTCAACCATTTATTTTTTTGCGAGGAGGGGGTATGCGGTAATTCTAATGCAATTACGCAAAAGTCAGCGAACCTGGTTTCGCGTGGTGTGGTGTGGTGGAGTGACGGCTCGCCGCCGGCGCCGACGTCCTCACGCAACAATTCTGGCTTAGCTTCGCGGTGAATGTTTTCGATGGCAATGCACTTGTAGATGCTGCCGTCGAAATCGCCGCCGTCCGCTACGCCGCCGCCGCCGTCGTCGTCGTCGTCGTCGTCGTGAAGCCACGGCATGAAGTCGATGGCCGCGTTGATATCGACCGCCGACGCGGCTGCTTTTGGCTGCTGGAGATCAGCGATGGCCGCCGCGTACGCGCCGTTATCGCGCCTTTTGCGCGCAATGGAATTCTTCGTTAGCGCAGGAAACGGAGCGTCAAAAGTGCGGCAGACCCGTTGGCGCGTTCGACGCATGCGCCGCACCGTCGGACTAACGTTGCGCCCAATCGCCCAGCACTCGTCGCACGACACGTACAGGCAGCCGTGCGCGAGTAGCGCGAGATGCGCGCGATTCGCGTCGACGAACGCGTTCAAATATTGGCTGGTGAGTTGGAGGCGGTACAAGTCGCGTCGCGTAATGTACTTGAAAACGTCTAGCTAAAATCGAATTTTTTTTATATTTTTTGTATAAAATATTAAAAAAAAAGTTTAAAAAGTTTAAAAATATAAAAAAATAAAAATGTAATATTTTTTTTATAAAATTTTAAAAAATGTTTAAAAAAAATAAGATAAAATTAAAATATTTTAAAATACTTAAAAAATAAAATTGAAAATAATGTTTAAAATGTTTTAAAATATTAAAAATAAATAAAATAAAATAAATGTATTAAAATGTTTAAAAAAATAAATAATTTAAAAAAATAAAATATTTACAAAAAAAATAAAAAAATCAAATTAAATATTAAAAAATATTAAAACAAGTTAAATAATGTAACAATTATAAATTAAAAAAATAATTTAAATAAATTTGTAATATTCAAAAAAAGTAATTACCAGAATATATGACGAAATTTTATCCGATTTTAGTGCCATTTACGCCGCATATACACATATGTACATATATGTATGTAATTGTGCGCCAAATATTAAAAAATTTGTAAGAAAATTAAATGACCACCACAACCACCGCAGCAGCAACAGCAACAGAAAAATTCGGCCGGCCGCAAAGCGCAGCGAACACGCAGCAAAAACACAGACATTTCAATACAAAAACACGCACCGCTGCGCTCTTTCTGTGCTGTTGTTGGCTGAAGTTTTGTTGCTGCTGTTTTACAAAGTGAAATTTTGTTTTCCGCTGCACTCTTTTCTATTTTTCTTATTTTCTTTCCAAACACATTGCTGTTCTTGCCGTTGTTGTTGCTGTTGTTTTTGCTGTCGCCGCCGCTGCTGCTGCTGGTGGTGGTGGTTCATAAAAAAGTGCTATTTTTTCCTTTTCAAATACCTTCCTTTGCTGGATTTTGTTTCCGCTGATGTTGTCATAAAATTGTGTTATTTTTTCATTTTTCTTCTTCTTTTCCACCTGTTCTTAACTTGCCGCAGTCCTTTTTCGCTGCTTTTCCCTTACATTTCGCTTTGCTAATTGTTTCATTTTCACTGCTTTCTTTGCCAGTTGTTTTCTCCTCATTTTACACTTTCTCGTCTCTTTTAGTTTGACTTTTCTCCCTTTTGGCCGTCTCCGTTTTGTCACAGGTCTGTCCTCCCCGCGATTACATACAGAAGATCTCCTAAATGGAGTTTTGTTCAAAATCGGGGAGGGCTGGCAGGGGGAGATTGGGAGATTCATATCGGACGCAATTTGTACATCCAATTCCATTCATTCCTCCAGTGCCCCGACTTCACTCCACTAGAACAACTCGCGCGTTTTTGGGGCATTTTTTGAATAACAGCATTTTTATGACAAACTTCGAAGTACTGGAATTTGGAGTATGAAGCAACAGAACACATCTTAAGGATTACACATAAGCGTTTAAGACACTTTCAAATCTTTTCCATACCCCCCCCATTCACCTCCAAGTTTGATGCAGAGGTCTTGCGGTCTCTCACCCACCCACTCACCGACGCCAAGCTGCCTGCGCCATCACAATTACTACAAATTTTGATCAATTGCTCGCACAAAACCGTTTAATGTCCAATAGGTTATTATATTACACGCAAATCACCGCTGTCAGAGAAACAAATGCGCGCAAATACAAAATCGTAAAAAAGATGGTTCGTTGAATGTTGAAGATTCTCTCCACAGCTGTTTTGAATTTGCGAAATGCGGCGGACGCGGTGGGTGACGGTTGCCGCGTCTGCGGCGGGCGGCACCTCGTTAGCTAGCTCGATTTGGTACGCGGCGAACGCGCTGACCACCAGCGGATGGCTCCAGTCGATCGTCGCCACCGCGCTCATACCCGCCACTAAAAAGTGATGAATGTTTAGTGGAAGTAATAACATAATTTGAATAATATTTTATTCAGCTTTTTCAGTGCGCTTCCTCCACCAACAACAAAATGACCATAAATCCTCAAAAATAATGGTAGGCCGAGCTGATTTGAGAAGGTTTTTCATTGATTATTAGGTATATAATAATTTTACATCGATGGGATAATGTTTTCGTACCGCAGCGGGGATAGAACCCACCAGTAACACGTACACTTCTAACCAAACAGCAAAAAATGCCATTAATTTTAAATCAAAATGTCTCTGACTTCAGCTAGATTTATGATGCTCAAGTATTCTTCGTTGTGGAGGTGGAAGTAGAGGCTTCCGGCACACTGGCTGAAGCGGACGCCTGCGCGCTGGCTAGCAGTGCACGCGGTTGGCCACCGCTTGAT
This sequence comes from Deladenus siricidicola, assembly GCA_009724625.1. Taxonomy (NCBI): domain Eukaryota; kingdom Metazoa; phylum Nematoda; class Chromadorea; order Rhabditida; family Sphaerulariidae; genus Deladenus; species Deladenus siricidicola. Next base: position 5,247 of record SAUE01000357.1, on the reverse strand, counting down.
TGGCTGCAGTTGGCGCTGGTGGATGCAGCGCTACATTTCTCTTTATCCTGCCGCCTCGACGCAATCATCCGCGTCGTCGAGCAGCCGGGACGGTCTCGCGCGCGGCCAACTCGCGTTATTCGCCGCCACACCGGCGATCAGTGCGAACAGCCACAGCCACCATAGCGGACTTTAAATTTTATTCTAAAATATCTTCGCCGAAAAGAATGACCAATTTTCGTTAAAATTAAATTTAAAAGTGCAATAAGTAGAAAAGTGTTCACAGATTAAAAAATTGCTCACTCATATTTGAATGTTTTATTTGATTAATTTTATTTGTTTAAAAAAGCAATTTACAAAAGAAAAGGTTTTGGTGTGCTCAAAAACGTTTTAAAAATTGAAAATTTTCTGACTTGTTTGCTTGCAAAATATTTCGTGAGAAGGTTTTTTTTTATTTTGAAAAATTTTACTGCTTAATTTTTTAGTGAAACTTCCGAATTCCGATTAGCCGGTGAATGTCGAAAGAATTCCAAAGCTCAAAATGGCCACAATTTGGAATTTCGTAATTCGGAATTGCGCCCAACCCTGGTATATATTATTACATAGATTGTTGGTGCAAAATGTTTCAGAATTGTATCATGCGAAAAATGCCATTGTCTGGGAAACAAATTCGCACGAATACAAAATCGTAAAAGAGATTTTTAGCCGGTCGAATGTTATATATCGCTTCCACGGCCGCCTTGAATCTGCGAAAAGCGGACGAGGCAGTGACGGTCGCCGCTTGCCAAATCTGTGAAAGCGCGACCTCTCTGGCTTGATACGCGGCGAACGCGCTCGCCACAAGCGGATGGGCCCAGTCCATCAGATTTACTGCGTCCGTAGCTGGCGATTGGTCTTGATTGCTATGCGATGTGCCTTAAATATGCTATGATTGTTATGGTGTATTATGGTTTTTGTGGGCTACAGTAGTTTTTTTATGCTCATCCATCTTACAATTCAAACTACTGTAGCCCTCAAAAACACGTTATTGTTACAATTAAAAGGGTTAAAGAGCACAACCTTCAGCGCTTGATGAACTACAAATTTGGACATCGGTCGGAGCACTACATTCTCCGGTATTGGCTGAGGCTGAGGCAGGAGAAGAGGCAGAGACGGGTGCGCTGAACGACGAAGATCTCTGAGCACTGGCACGGCAGGTGGAGCTCTGTTAACATTTAATGCCAACTTATAATACTGTCACACGATTACTGTACATAACTCACCGAAACATTCACCTGCCGCATATTCCACATCTCTTTCTCGGCGCGATTCAGCAGATTCAGGTCCGAAAATGTGGTGCCGTACATTTCTTCGATGAAACATTTGAATGTTTTGATGCATTATTTTTCCGCAACTGCGAACCTCAAAGACTTCGCTCATTCCAGCTCCAGTTCATTTTTGAAGCGGCTTTGGCGTCCGGATCTCTTCAGTTTATCCTTTAAGCTTGTACATATTCGATGAATTTATTTAAAAAATGTAGGAAATATGTATGAGAACAGAACAAATCTCCTCAAACGTACTTCATCATACTTTATAAAAAATACTTTCCCAAACTCAAGCAAGATTATTTTTGAAATATTATTTTTCCAAGAAGTTTCCAAGCGCGAATCACACATATAATACGTCGCATGGCAGTTGGCGCGGACGTTATTCGCGCGTCGTGAGGTAGTTTTCTTCTCGACGCCGCGCTTGTGCGAACAACGCGAGTTGGCCACGCGCGGGGCTTTCTCGGCCGAGCGACGTCGACGAAGTCGATGATGACGATGATGAAGCTGATTTGGGCAAAGTGCCAACGTCAAACATATGCAAGTTTCATGCGAGGAGCTGCGACGTTTTGATTATTCGGTTAGTTACTATACACATTGTAGATAGTTTATTGCAGATAGCGCGGTGATTACCGCTAGCGTTACTTCATAGATTTTGATGTATTTAAAAAAAATTTGTTTCGAAAAATAGATTTCATTTTTTGAATCCGAATTCAACATGGAAGATCGGATGCAGTACAAATAAATTATTCAAAAATCGCAAAAAATTTATTTTCTGTTATATGTATTTACACATGGGCAATCTTCACAAATAAATAGCCTTATCTAAAATATATTGTGCGTTGAAGGCGTCGCGCGACGCGCTGTCCACCACCATCATCGGCGTCAGCGCGTGCAACGGCAGCCAATTCATCGGAAAGTCGGCGAAACTGTACGTGTCGGGGAGCAGAAATCGCTCGAAATTCGAATTGAAGTAGATATCCCCGATGCCGTGGTTCGCCGCCGCCGTCGCCGCCGCCGCCGCGCCACCGCTCGTCGTCGCGACGTCGCCGCTCCAGCGCACGCCCATCAAATAGCCGATCCACCACCCGAACGTCGAAAAGGGCGCGGTGATGATCAACGAGTTACAGTAGCGCGCGCCGAAGCACATGTCCTCGCCACGCGGCTGCGCGCGCGGAATGTAGAAACGCGGTAGGTTCTGTAAAATGAGAGTGAATTTTCGATTTTCTTTTTTAATCCAAAATAGACGAAAATTTGGTTCTAGTGTGTTATCGGGAGGCAAAAAAAAATTTTTAGTGATTGTTTTTAGGTTTTCTGGCACGGAGAATTTGAACTTAATCATGATTTTTAGTGATTTTGTAGATTTTGTGCAGTTTTTAACATTTTCACTAGAAGTAGAGTATCCCCCAAAAAAAACATGTCGAAGTCTAAACCCAATCCCTAGTCCCCATCTTCAACACATGTTGTTATTTTTTATACATATCACACTAAAACCGAAAAAACTTTCAAATTTTTTTTTTAAATTAAAAAAGTAAAAATTTTTAATTTTTTTCGAAAAGTAAAAAATAAAATAATTTTTCAGCAAAAATTCACAATTTTTCTCATTTTTGAAATGCAAAAATCGGCTGGAAATTTTTTTGTCAAAAAGTTTAATGATAAGCATTTTATGAGCCAAAAAATCGTTAGGAAAAGCATGAAATTCGAGATGCGTGTACTGTACCTTCATAACCCCCTTTATGCGCTCTAGAAACGGTTTGTCCTCGCCGAGCAGTACAACAGAAACATTTCCGTATCGCTCCTAAAAAGAGATTAAATATGTATTATATTTAAAAATGTAATAAATTGTGAGTGTTGGTCGATGCCTTCCTTCTTGGCATTACAGGATGCGGCAAAAAACGATCATGAAAAGTTTTTGTTGCTCTAGCGCGAATGTTTGAACCTTTTCGGTTATATTTTTATGAATTTGAATAGTCCATGTTTTTCTCTACCAGTACATCTGATTTCATAATTTTTCATTTTCATTTAATATAATATTTTATTTGCGACTGTAAAACGAATGTCCACGAAAAGGGCTCGAGGTGCGTGGCGCGACCAAAACATTTTTGATGCGTTTGACGCTCTGTATCGTAGCACAAGTGTGCCACTCCGAAATTAGCTGAATACATCCCGGTGTCATGTAGATTTTTTTCCCTACAGTATTCCCGCAGTAAAAGTGGTCCATTAAACGTTAAACTTTGAAATCCGCAAATGTCGGGTTCCGCAAAATGTTCCGCCTCCGACCCCGGTGTTGTGCCGGCAGACACGCAGTCTCCCTCTCTGTTCTTTTTCTCTCTTTCTATACTGGCGTGCCCTCGCCGACACCAGCATGAATAAGGCTGGCCGACCCTTAGATTTGTTATGCAAAAAGGCCACGCCTTTCTGCATAACCAAAATCTCCCTTTTTCCAATAATAAAAATCACTTTTAATTTTTAATTCAATTTTTCTTTAACAATAATTGTGTGACACAATTATTGACAGCCTTCGAGCTGAGATATTCAACACCCTCCCTGCCCCCTAGTTCGGAGTCGAGACGACGACCTGACTTTGTCGGCCAGTCATTTTGTGTTGTAATATCACACATGACGTTTCGACTTTAATGCAATAAATGATGGTAAAATAAATTGTGTTACACATACTAAATTCT
>SAUE01000356.1:76621-100144 GCA_009724625.1 Deladenus siricidicola | reverse complement strand
AAACTCATTAGCTGTTTTTTGGCCCAGGACAAATTTTTGGGCGATTTGGTGCAAAATTACAGAAAATCGCTTTTAAGTAATTTTGCATGTTTTCAGTCGTTTAACGTACTAATATGAATTTTAAAAAACTAACACCGAGTTTTGGCCCGTCTAATTGTTAATGGGGGAGATAACGGAAAAGAACCTTAATTTGAGATTTCAAAAATCGAAAAACTCAAAAATTTCAAAAAGTTAAAAACATCGCAAATTACGCCCAGACCTGATTCAGTGAAACAGTAAAATAATTTTTAATTTAAAAAACCGGAATTCCATAATTGTTGTTTAATTTTGTTTGATGATATAGGAAACATTTAAACTTAATTTTATGATAGTCGAACTAGAAATTGCGGAATTGAATTTCCAAACCTCAAACTTGCAATTTTATAATCATCGAAAATTTTTATTTTATCTTCAGGGTAAAGGATTATTAAGAAAAATATCATGAAGTTTGAAAGATTAAAAGCATCTATACGGATCCAAACTTTTTCCTAATGGCATAAAAACGTCGTTTTATTATACAATGAAAAACATATTTATTGAAATAAGCGCAAAAAAAGACGAAGGCTAAATAACATAACAATTGAACCAATAAAAATCTTCACAGGTACTCGATGCCGATAACGCGGCCCTCGACGGTTGTACCCTGCAGAGTTTGCTTGGCGCGCTCGGCGTCGGAAATCTGGATGAATCGCACTTTCGCCACACCGGGACTCACCATCTCCACCGACTCGAGATCGCCGAATTGTTGAACGCGATCGCTGACGATTTGCCAAGTGTAATCCATTGGAAGCTGAAAAAACAGAATTTCTCAATCAGGGGCAAAAATGAGAAATCATCTAAAAAAATGACGGAATGGAGATAAAAAAGAGCAAACCAAGGCCAAGGCAAAAAAAGAGCAAAAGGGTAAATTTTTTTTTAACGTGCAACGTTTTTTCTTACCAAAAACAAGTGCAATGAAAATGCGCAATGTTTGTTTTAAAAAGCATCGCGCACTAAATTTAAGTGATCTTGTTAAAAATGAAAATGCACTTTCCGCTTAAAAAAATTTGCCATCGAAAACCAACGAAATTGGTCGATAATAAAAATTTGCTAGTTGATTTTGCGCCATGTTTTTTGCTTATAAAATGCGCCATGTATAATTTTTTCGTAACATTTTCGCGCTTGCACACGAAACGTTAATTTCTTTTATAAAAATTGCAATTTTTATCGAATATTTCCAAAAGGAAAAGCTCGCCGAGAGCGTTCCAACCCTTCGCCTATGTATTCAGGGGCGTAGCCAGGGGGCAGGTGGGGTCATGCCACCCCTCCCCCCCCCCGAAACGAAAAAAAGTAAGTAAAATTTCACTTTTTCCAAGTAATAGAAAAATTTTAGTTTTGCTCCANAAAATGCTCTTTTAAATTTTTTTTGAAAAATCGTCCTTTCTTTTCGTTCACATTCGAAGAGACCAGATAAAAAAGTAAGTAAAATTTCACTTTTTCCAAGTAATAGAAAAATTTTAGTTTTGCTCCACCCTCCCAAATTTTTTTGGTCTTGCCCCCCCCCCCCGAAAATTTCTTCTGGCTACGCCTCTGTCGCTATTAATGAAACAAATCGTCAAGAACAAAAAATCTGAAAACGCACATTTTTTATGAGTATAACGCGAGACGATTGATTGTCGTACGCATTGCCTCCCGCCGAACTGTTACTCTGGTTTAAGGTCGATGAATTGTAATGGCGTCCGGACGAGGATGAGTTTCCGCCGGTGCTTCCACCACCCACTGCGCCATTAAAAGCAGTACCATTCACCTAAAAGAAATAATTTTAAAACTTTTGAAATGTAAAAATTAGCAACACAATAATTACTTTCGTATATATATAAACGAAAGAACTATGAATTAAGAATAGCAGTTCTTTAAAAAATCAAATTTTAACTTTTTACAATAATATTTTCTTAGAAAAACATACAGCTTTATTGTTGAAAAGATTGGATGGCGCTGATGTTGGCGCCAAAGCAGCCGACGAATGACCTCCACCGCCGCCCGAAACCGCTGCAGCGAAGAATCTCGGCGCCGATTGAGTCGATGAATAGTCAGCCCCACCACCGCCCAAACCGCCGAACGAATGCGAGCTGAGCAGTGAGTTGGCGGAATGATGGTCACCATTTCCAAAAGGTTGAATCAATTGTTGTTGTTGCTGCTGTTGCTGTTGAAGTTGTTGTTGGAGGGCGTACGAGGGATTCAAAGCAGCAGCAGTGTGCACCGCCGAAGGAATTACTTGAGTCACGCCGAAGGGATTTGACGCCAACTGTGCACCCAGCAAGGTGAGCGATTGCGACGGTTGAATTACGGGATTCGATGTGACGGCGTTTGACGAAATAGACGATATCACCGACGCAACGTCCGCTAGCGGAGCGCCATTCGCACCGAGACCCATGCCTATGCCACGCAAACCAGCCGGAAGTTCGCCCTCACGGCGAACCGCCTCCTTCTCATAGCGATCCATTTTAACGGTGATAGTACGATCATAGATACGCTGGCCGTTGAGCATGGAAATTGCCTGAACGGCCTCAATCGGGTGCGAATATTGACAGATGGCCATTCCCTTACTTTTTCCATCCGGATCCAATTGCAAATCGAACCAGACAACTTTGCCCGCCAAGGAACAAATGTCAAATAGACGACCCACACCGCATCCAAAGGAGATCTAAAAATTATTTATACAAAAATTACTGTTTATACAATGTTATCAATATACTTCGCAGATAGAAACAGCGATGCCCAAAAATGGCGTAAATTTGAGTTAAAACTGTCAAAAATACGAACATTTGTAATAAAAACGCGATCGACCAATGGAAGCTTCACATTGAGTTGATCGAGAAAAGCCGGACTCAATCCGAACGTTTCGTTATCGTTAATGGAAGATGACGTACGACGTGGTAAATGTGAACTTGAGCGAGAAGTCTGGCGATCTCGACTGCCAAGAAAATCTACGCCCGTATCCTCTCTTATTTTTCGGAAAAATATCACAGGATCCTAAACACAGATCAATTCTTAAAAAATGTTGACAAAATTCAAACGCAGAATAGATAACAAAGTTGAATTTAAATATTAGTTTTGTCCTCCAAGCAGTACAACCACTGATAATAGCTTTTCGCGTTCAATTGTTGTTGATAGACTTGCTAGATAGCGTTCTTATGATAGCCACAATCACCACACACGAGCCAGACTGCTGCCAATGAAAATTTTCACCAAAAAATAAACATTTTGTGCAGCAACGTTCAGAGAAATAGCCAAGAAGTGCCGAATCCGAAGCATCAGGAGGACAAAACTAATATTAAAAACAAATTTTTCCAAGTACGAAAAGTAACAGATAAAATCAAAATTCGTAAAAAAAACGTAAAATGACGACTAAAAGCCACTAATCAAAAAACTGAGTTCGTCTTTAGGTATGTAAAATGTAAAAGAGTACTCGGATCTCCTTCGCGATGATGTTTCGACCCCGAATTTCTTGACGGTGCATATTTTCAACGCATTTGATCGTAGAATCTCTGTTCTTAAATTCAACAACGGCACAGCCCGTAGGCCTTCCATCTCTGCCATCAATCGTTTCAATAAAATTAACCTGCAAAATAACTCATCTATAAATGTCTGACACATTTCACGCAGTTGAATTTGTTGTCGTTCACCGTCCAAAAAGGCGAATATAAAAATGATCGGTGTTGTTGAAGCAAAAAAATTGGTCACGATTTCAAAAACATTAGCCAACTGGACTGTGTCAACGCGGATTTAATGAATTCATTGCATGAGAAAAAAAATGTAGCACAAAAAACACCTCTCCGGCGCTCTCTCGAACAAGATCTTTTAACTCCATCCACGTCATTTCGTACGGCAAATTTGAGAAATAAACCATTTTATCGCTGTGTTGGTTGAATCCAGATCTATTTGATACATTTCTGTCTAAAATCGGCCGAATTCACATTTGATTAAATTTGATAACTTTTTCAAACCGTCGAAATTTGTTAATTAGAGAGCAATTTAACGAAAGAACAATTCTATCATTGCTTTTAGGGATTGGAGTGAAGTTTACTTTGAATGTTTAAAATCTAACTCGTCCCTTTAAAACCGTTCCATGAAGATATATAAAAAAGTGACAAAAATCAAAATATTGTAGTCACGGCTGCAACAAAAGATTTCAATGTTAATGTGAAAAACTGCTAGAAAGCGTCCAAAACTAATTTTCTATATTATATTTTATCGATCAATTGTGCTATTTCACCAAAATGAGTTAAAAGTCGACCGACATTGCAACACAAATTAATCATATAAATATCGACAATCTTCAAAAAATTAGTTGCGTTCCAAAAAATACATATGCCAAATTTTTCCATTTATTTTTTGCTAAAACAATTTTGACATCTTAAAAAATTAACTTTTTCAAACCGTTGAAATTTCTTAAAATCGAACTTTTCTTTAAAAAATCGAACTCTTCTTAAAAACAAGAACTGTTGATTATTCAAAAATACCTCGTTGCGCGGGACGACGATCTCCGCCACTCCTGCGAATAGGACTTCTCGAACGCGATCGCTCTCTTTTTATTCCAGCCATGACTTCAAATATTCTACAAATAACTAAAACCTAACATATTAAAAAATGTGTAATGAAACCCGTGTATATAAAAAAGTTAAATTACTAGCTAGAGCTCATATTCCAGTACGTGATTCAACAATTAAAACGTATTTCAAAAGAAAACAAGTCCAAAGAATTGCTCTTGTCTAGACGATCGTCTCCAACCCACAGAATTTCCGCATATTGATTTTTGAGTGATTTTTTTGCTTGTTCCAAATGATTTTGCTTTCGTGTCATTTTTTTAGCACGCGCAATTTCAAAACAATTAGTTCTGGGAAAGTTGAGGGTGCAAAAATTCTTATTCAAAATTGTTTTTTGAAAATGACGCAGAAACGAAGTTGAACTACTATATCCACGATTAGGGAGTGAGTATAAGGTTGAGCGACAGAGGTGAATGCAACCTTCTTGTCGTTGATTATGCGAAAGCGAGGGATGATAACTTTGTTTTTCTCTGTATATATTTTCATTTCTATGCGCAGATTTTGGGGAGCTTTATGTTCATGAATATGTGTGGCATGCGAATGAAAAGAGTTGAAGTAGAAAGCATTATTAAACATAGATGAAAAAGAGGGTGGAGAACATTTGTTTGTATCATCCGCCATTCTTCTTTCTCTTTTTAAATTTTATATATATATATATATATATGTAACATTGGGAAGTGTGCGGCCGGACGCATCGGTATGGAAGAGAATGAACAAAGTATGCATGCGTAAAATGGCGCTTTTTGCTGCGTTTGAAAAATATTTTTTTCTTTGTTTAATTTTTGCTTCCATAACCGTAGAGGGCATATGCTTATTTTTGATTCATTTAACTCAAATTTTCGCGACACTGGTGGGCCTAAAATATGATTAGTTATTAAAAAATCAAATTTTGCACATCAAATTTTATATTTGATTTTTAAGTATTTATTGCTCATTTTTGGTATTTTCTTTGGTCCATTACATCTTTGCTCGATATTTAATTTTTAGCTATCTTTGTTCAAAAATCTTAAATGGAAGCGCGCATTGAGCTTGAACTTCGAGGCAGGAAGCCGTCTGAAGTGGTCGATTTACTATTGGATAATTGTAATGTCTCGAAAATATCCGGACTAACTGAGGAGTTCTCTAGCCTCACAACAATTTCTCTAATCAACGCCGGTTTAACCACATTGGAGGGTCTACCCCATCTCGAGTCTTTGCGAACTATCGATCTGTCGGACAATAAGCTTACAGGCGGATTGGATATTCTTGTCGAAAAGTGCCCACGATTGTATCACATCAACTTGTGCGCAAATAGGATTAAGGTGATTATTTTATTATGAATTTTTTTTCTTGTTGTATATAAGGATATAGTAAAAGGAGACCATGATAAAAATTATTTAGCCACCTCCACTGAAATCTTTATTTAGATTACTATCATGGTCGAACTCACGATTTTTGATATATTTTTGTTAAAGATATTTATCCTAAATCTTTTTTTAGGATTAAATTTTATGACATTATCTAGTAACGTAGTCCCCCCTAAGTTATTGAAATTTTAACTGGTTATGAAATATCCACCCCCCCTTTCTTGAAGGATGGATATTTAGGTCTAATTTTTTCGGGTTAGCTCGAATAAAATAAGCCATGTTTTCAAAAGTGCAAAAAAAGAAATAACAAAAAAAAAGACAAGACAGAATAGTCTATTGTGAAATATTTATAATCTTCAATAATTGTTTTTTGTAGGATATCGAAGCACTCTCGCCACTAAAGAAACTTGAGGAGCTTTCGGCATTGGATCTTTTCGATTGCGACGTTACGGAGAGTGCGGATTATCGCCAGAAAGTGTTCGAGTTGATTCCTCAGCTTAAGTACCTCGACGGATTCGATGTGAACGACGTCGAGGCAGAGATGTCGGACGATAACGAGGGTGAGGACGCTATCGGCGAGGACGCCGACATTTCCGACGAGGACGAACTTGAAGAAACCGAAAATGGCCTTGCCTATCTCAATTCGTCAAAGGCGCTTCAAGTGAGTTTTGAATCTTTTGGTAATTTGACTTTATTTTAACAAATTGTTAGCCGGTGATGGGACTCGCGAGTGAGGCTGACCCTCATTCTTTAGGTTAGGCGATTTGGAACCAAAATAAATTTCAAAAATACCTTAGCTCCTTGTGATCTTGGCAAAAAATATTTCAAATGATTTTCGAGTTTGAGTGGTTAAAATGTGAGTATTCTAGGACGAAGACGAATCGGAGGATTTTATCGAGGCTGGCAACGGTAACGCGCAGAAGTCCACCACAAACGGAAAGAGCGAAGATGCGACGAATCGTGGCACAAAACGAAAGCTCGAAAGTGCCGGCGACGCGGTCGACGAAGAACCGTCCACAAAGACCGCCTAAGCCATTAAAATTTGTAAATGGGGGATACTTGGGAAGGTGAGCATACGGTCTTGACAATTTCATATCCAATGAATTTTCAAACTAAATTTTCAATTTAAAAATAAAAAATATTCAGAATGTCAACAAATATGCTGGATATGTTCTGTAAGAGAAATAGTAGTGATCAATAATTGGTGTCGGGAACTTCTTGATCGGCTCTCACCTTTTCAAATGTTTTGTTGTTCTTGTGAAAGGATTTTTTTACCCTCCCCCATAATCATCATCACCCTTTCCTCACTATTAATTTTGTTTGTTTATTTAAGTATGAATCTTTTTTCCACCTCCCCCCCCCAATTGTTTGTTTGTTTCTCCGCTGGATTGTAAGGAAGAAACCATTTTTTGGCGTATTTATTATATACTTTTCTGTGAACTTAATAGTTGGATAAAAGCCGTTGAATCACTATTATTTTTGAAAAAATCTCGTTTGGAGGAACGGGACAACTTTTCCGTTGGTACTACGAAAATTTTGGATTTTTCTCGAATTTTCACTATCTTGTTACTTGGGAAATACGTGTTTCTCCTCTTTTCTCTGGAAATGAGCATCTATTTTATTGGCTTTTTGATTTTTATTAAAAATGTAATTTGACTTCATCGGAGTATGTGGCTGTATGACTTGCCGGAAATTTTTCAAAAAGTTGTTTATTATCAAAATCAAAAAATTATTAAGTCTCAGATTTAACAAAAAATCCTTTAAATGAACAGGTTCTTCATAGTGAAGCTGTTTGTTGGTTTTTTGCCTATTTTCAAAGGGATTCAAACACTTTAATTTTCGGAGAATATTTTTTGGTCACCAAAAAATCCATACATTCAATGCATAGCCAAATTGTACGTTGCATATTCTGGTGATGGTTATTATTTATTTTTGCTAACTACGTACACACATACTTGCTGTCATTTTCAGCACCCTATTATTTGAAATAAATCGTTCTTTGTTATATTTGGTTTCAATAAAGCAAAAAACGTCAATTTCGATGAACATTCTTATTTCAGTGACGTTAAATTCTGAAAAATTCTGATTTCAACTTTAAGTTGATTTTTAACTTTTTATAATTGTTATCTTTCGGTCCATTCAACTCACAAATATAATGGGAAGAGCAAAGTCCTCGGAGGCCGGCGCGTTGGTCCTGAAGCGGGGTGGTCGTCGCGATCGCGGCGGACACAATTCCGCCGCCAAGACTGGATTCGACGGGTTGTCGCAGGCGCCATGGCGAAAATTTCCGTCGATTTTCAAGCAGCCGGTAACTTTGGTTCGAACCACCTCTCGTGAGACCACCAGCACGCCAGCCGAACTACACAAGCGCGTCAAAGGCTGTGATCGATCGGAGTATCCACAGGGACCGGTAAAATTAAATATTTTCGTTGCCAAAAGCATTGTTTGAACATACTTTTGCAGATTTTTTGGGCGAAATCCTTGGAGGGTTTGCGAGCTATGATACCTCTCAGCGTTTCTGACCGCATTCGATGTGGCGAAGATCTGACTAACGCGAACATCGAGCGGCATTTGGCTCTACCATCCAAGATCATGCCCAGCCTCGACGTTATGAGCGCGGAGGCGGCGTGCGCTACGCTCTGTTCCGCAATTCAGAACTGCAGCAGCACGGCGCCGCCGCTGATCGGCCAGTCGGCGGAGCGCAAGAAAATCGAGGAGAACCCGATAGGCGCTATGAACTTTTCGCAACCACTCGTCAATGTAAGTACATGATGAATTGCGGTGTTTTCCATTAAGGGCTGAATTAAAGCAAAAAATCGCCTTTACGGTGAAAAATGTCATGAGTAAAGTTGTCTTGTTCTTATTAGCATTCAACAAGAACAACAATTTTCAGCATTCAATTATTTGATTAAAATGCATTTAATTGTAGATCCCCAACATTTCCGAACACGACATCGTCGCGCAGGAGAAAAGAGTTTTGGATGCGAGAAAGCGTCTTCAGGAGCTGCGAAAAAGTTTTGCCATTCGATGATTTCAGTGCTTTTAATTTTCTGATTTTTTTACAGGGGACACATATTTTTTTAAACTTTTAAAAAATTGTAATTTTTTGAGTCATGTAGTTAAAATTTGTATGAATTTTTTTGGGGGATTTCTCGTTGTTGATTTTTTCTGTATAAAGATTCAAAGAAATTCATGATAAATCTATGCGAACTTTAAGTTAAATTACAACAATTAGAACTTATTAAATGATGAGAAACTAGAAGATTACCAATAAAATAAAACCAATAATACCCATATATATGATTGCTGAAAGATTGGGATATTTTTAACAAAAAAAAGTAGGCACTGGGATCGAGGAGATCAAAGAAAAACATGTTAGGAAATATCATTTCATAAAGGGTAATGGATAAAAGCAGCAAAATACCATACCAAATAGGGAAAAAATCAACAAGATATACAAGACAAAAAATCATAAATCTTTTTTCTCCAATGACAATGAAGAGAAATTTTAAAACTTGCAAGATTTGTTGAGCTGAGCGGCCGTTTTCCTCGCAATCATATTCTTGTAGGCGCTCTCGTTTTCGTCGAACTCGACGGCCGTGCGAAGCGAGTCACCGTCATCATCAGGAGCGACGGCTGTATGAAGACTGTAAAAAATTTGTAGACTAGAGAGCTAGATCATTTTCTTTAATTCGTGAAATTCGAACGTTTAAAGAAATTTTCAAAAGAATTTCGAGTATGTATCAGGGATAATAATAATAATTTATTACGTCATAAGAATGCGAAAAAAAAACAGCAGGAAATAAGGATAAAATAATTTAAGTATCATAGTTAGTTGACCAATAAGATAAATGCTGGTAGGACAAACATTACTTGGAGGTAAGACATAAAACGTCAACTTTTTTCAGATTATCTCTAAAACTATTAGTAGACGGAGAAGCAATGACTTTTTGATCCAATTTAGTAAAAAGCCTGATAGCACGAATGAAAAAAGAGTTAATGAGTCGAAAATGAATTTGGGATTTCGAAAAACGAAAATCGAAAGACCCTCGTGATTTCGAAAATCGAAAATTTCAAAAATAAAATTTCGAAAATCGAAAGAGAAAAATCACCGAAAATCGAAAGAAGAAATTTGTCGAAAATCGAAAATTTGGCAAAACTTAAAAATTTTTTTTTCTCATTTCGATCTGTATTCCCAGAAAAATGTCACATTTTGAGTTAATTTTGACTATATTTCTTCAAAAAATCACTTATGAATTGAATTGAACAAGAATTTTTGAAAATTTTCGAGAGAATGGCCAATTTTTCGAAAATCGAAATTCGAAAGGAAAAAACACCGAAAATCGAAAATTTTCTCACCCCTGGTATGTATGTATTAAATTGAAAATTTTCAAACAACGAAAACGCATACCTCCATTCCCGATTTACTGCCTCGCAATTCCACGTGTAATTTCCGTTGGCGTTTTGGTGGCGTCGTACGAGCCGGGCCCTTTGATGTGCACGACGTTCCGCCATCATCTTTTTGAATTGCCATTTACGGTACGCAATTATGACCGGCCGATTCTGAAAAGAAAGGACATTAAGCATAATGAAAATTTTGCAAAAAACGAGACTATCGAGCAATCGTGAGATTCAGCTGTTATACAGCTGCAGGCGAACCACTTCGTATTATTTCGGGAATTTTCTTTAAAGTTGACTTTTGGAAACATAAAGAACGAAACACATTTTCCTTCCAACAAAATTCGATATTCACTTAAAAGTTGCTCCTTATAATAAACTTACGATTAGGCGGAGGAAGCGTTCGTAGTTATAAAATTGCATGGCTCGTTCAATAAAATATTCGATGAGAAGACATATAATCATCACCGAAATAAATACCGAGTTTCTCACTACCGGTTCATATTCTAAAAAAATATCAAAAGGCTTGAGAAAATCGCATAAAACTTTTTTATTTGTTGGAAAAAATAATTTCTCGTTCTAAACGAAATTACGGAAACCTACTCGGAGTGACTCCCAACTTCCCCCAAATCCAAATGTCGCGTTCGACGTAGTTGTCGAGGTGAGAGGCCATCTCATCAACGTCCATGAAAATCTCATATATGGTCGCCACATTTTGCGTAAAATACTTGGACATCTTCTCCAAACAAAAGTGAAAAATGCCCAGCTGAAAAGCCAGAGCATTAGAAACCAGGAGTATATTCTAGGTAGGGAAATGTCAAAAAATTAATACAAAAAAGTATTGTAAAATTAAAAAAATATTACAAAATGTACAATTAAAAAGAATTAAAAATATAAATAAATGAATTGAAAATGCGACAAACACGACCATCACAGCACTAAAGACCCACCAGAATAACTTGAAATGGGATGAGGAAATGAGCGAGTCCGGTGATCATCGTGAGCGCAAATAGCGTCGAAATCGACATCATCAGGATAGCCAAACCTCCCAGTACAAATGTAATGCTGTCTACAACCAGCGTAAAATAAATTAGTTTTTTTTGTATAACCACATTTTCTGACATCATAAAATGGGAAAGATCAAATTAAAGAATCAAGTATATAGGGAAAAAGTAAATTTTTCAAAAAACAAAAATTCATTTTTGAGACATTAAGGTGATACCATAAATAAGAGGGCTTTTCAGCGTGCGGTATTAAACAGCCAGGTCCGTAGCCAGGGGAGACGGAGGGGGCCCGGGCCCGAAATGGCCCCTAAAAAACCGGCACCCCCAAATTTTTTCTGGCTACGGGCTTGTAAACAGCATATGTGCGTAAATTTATTAAAAAAATGAACCCAATAATAAAGCCTTGACGTAAATTCAAACAAACTACAATGAAAATCTTTTCTTAAATCACCAGATGCTATTTTATCTTTAGATGTCAAAATTGAGTACGCCCTTATTATCTCGATACATTGGTGTATCTAGGATTTCGGAATGGGGGGGGGGAATATTTTTCATTCAATTTTGTGAATGGGGCAAGATCCAAAAATTCCAAATTTTACTTCCAATTTCCTTTGAAAATTTTTTTCGGATTTTTTAATCGGGCATGCCTCCCCCTTAAAAATACGCCAGCCTCGATTTTTTGTTAACATCATCTACCTGTGTCCCACTCATAGATTAGATCTATTATCCCGTGATATTTTCGGGCGGAATCCAGAATAGCGATTTTCAGATTTGTTGCATCCTCGATGACGTTCTCGGCTATGGTCACACACAACAGCACGCTTACTATACAAAACATTTTCATCCATGCCTAAAACTTTTTCTGAGAGTTACACGACCAATTTATTTATAATTCATGCCTAAAAATCAAACGTAAGCAATCATAACAAAATAAAGAAAAAAAGGCAGGCACCGCGCAATGAAAACCAATAATGTAGAAGCGCTGACAACCGTAAAATTTTTGATTCGCACTGCTGGGAATGATGAGATCGTCCACCACCGTCGTCACAGGCAATAAAGTTTTGAAGTAGTTGACCATTGACTAGACGAAGTTTCTATGGCAAAAAATGATTATATCCAGCTCCCAAAGTGAAAACTTTAGATTTTTTAGAAGGTCGAATCAAAAAATTGTTTGAATGTTTTTTTGTAGATTTCAGATTTTAGTTGAACAAATCCAATTCATATCGAAATGTTTTATTCTCAAAAAAGAAAAAGAAAATTGATTCAAATCACGATGAAAAAGAAATTCATAGCGGCACGAAATTACACGCATAAAATTCAGATACATCAGCGGTACGAAACGAACATTTTATTTATTTACAAACGAATACAAAAGAACTTCACATCGGTTAGGGGCTTTGGGAGAGAAAAAAATTCACGATATTCAGTTGAAAGTTTTGGATGACTGTACAAGAACGAATAAATAATTTGACTTTACACGTACGACGGCAAAACCTTTCAAAAGCCTTTCGAAAAACTTTCCAAAAAATTGAAACTATATAGGGACAGATAGTTACGAAATAAATTACAAGCAAGTTTGCATATTTTTTGAATTTGGTAGGTGCTCATATAACTAGAAATCAGTTATCCTCTTCGCTAACAAATATTTTCTTTAGGCACCACCGGCGGCCGCCACGGGAATCGGCTCCGAGGGTCGGCGCGTGTACTCGTAGGGCACTTCGCCGCGCACGCATTCGCGCGACACCCGAATTGAGTCAATGTCGCTGCCCGGCACCTCGTACTTGGCCAGCAGAAGCACCTTCTCGACGATGGATCGGAGCGCACGCGCGCCCGTTTTCCGCTCCAACGCCATCTGGGCGATCTCCTCCAGTGCCGATTCGGCGAACTCGAGAGCGACCTAAAAGAAATGAAATTTTTCAAAAATTGGCGAATTTATTCTAATGTGGGAATTTCTGATTTTCCTAGTGTCCTAATTAAAAATATTGGCAAAAATTCCACACAAAATTGCTCAATTTTACACAAAATTTAAGGTAAAATTATCCAAAAAAGTTAATAATGACCATTATCAATAATGATTATTGTTATCCTATTTGCTAACCATCATTTTCTCCAACCATACATTTGTCATTATCAAATATTTGGCGGTCTCAAGAAATTCTTTCGTATAAAAAATGTTTATATAAAAAACTTCTATTTTCACGTAAAAAAATTTTTTTGGACCCGCGCCTGACTTCAAAAAATAAACAAAAGATAAAGCATTTCCTTTTATGTGCGCATTTGACAAGTCCACCCACCCCTCTTTCTTATTATCAAAAGTGACATATAATATAAATTATACAAAAAATTTTTTGTTAATTTTTCAGTAAAATTTTTAAAATTTTCGCCAAGCACCGATCAATATGCTAATTTTTAGCTAATTTTTTAATAAAAATTAGTCAAAAAAATTAAAAAAGATTAGTTTATTAATTAATTAAATACGATTAAATAAAAATATTACATTGTCCATGGCAAAATGCACTTTCATTTGCGCGAGAATGGAATTCCTCGGCTCGGTGAGCACTCTCACTAGCATATCCTTGTTGAGGCTGTGGAAGGGAACGAGAATGGGAAAACGACCGACCATTTCGGGAATCATTCCGAATTTGATGATATCTCCCTGATCGGCCTTCGCGATGAGTTTGTCGCGTTTCTCGTTGATGACTTGTTGCTCTTTGTCGTCGACGGTGATGCTATTCGCCAAATTCGCCGAACCTTAAAAACAGCGAAAGTTTTCCAAGCTAAAGTTTAAAAAATCTCTTAAACCCGTTTTAAATGAGTTCTTTGCCAGAATTATCAATATTTTCCAATAAACCTTTTTAAGAGTGCGCAAAAAATGTGTAAATTTTTCGCTAATAAAATGATTTTTGCCAAAGTTGGTGACGCATGCCCACCGTAAAAGTTTTAGTTATAATATAAAAAAAACAGAACTTTCGAACGCGTAAAAATTTCGCTTGTTTTGCAAATTTACGCATATTCCGGATGCGCATATGGGAAAAACTCGGAAGACCGAATTCGAAAATTTTTTACGTCCAACTTCCATGTTTACGGTCAAAAATTTTTTGAAATTTTGAGTTTTTTTTATTTTTTCGTCATCAAATATTTTCATCGTCCGGATGTTTTTAACTCGGAAAAGTTTAGAATTTTGTGCTCTATCCAATCGTGTTTTAAAATAATAATTGTCAACAAAAAATAATGGTTTTGTTGACCCAAACCCAACAACCCCCAAAACCGGTAGAACACATCTCGAGTTTTTCCGAAATTTGAGTATAAGTGATAGCTCCACAACTCTTGGGACCCCTAGCGGACGTTATTTTGAAACTTTTTGTGGAGGGGATTTTTGAATTTCGTCCTGAGAAAAATTTTCAGCATGTCATGTGTGAAAATTTTTACTTTTTTGATTGGCGGTTTTTTGTGTTTTTCGCACGGTTTTTGTTGGACAACTCCAAAAGTGCAAAGGAAAAGGCACACCTTTGTAAAATTTGGAATCGAATGGTATATTTATTTTTGTTCCGACGATTTCCAGTGATATAGATATGTCACTTAAGAAATTGCTCAAAACTGGATTTCTTCGTACCCGAAAAACTGGGTTGTTGCGTGGCGCGGCACGCCGAGCCGCGCACATTGCTCGGATCATTATGAAAACACACCCATTAAATGCGCCTTGAAACGTCGCATCTTTTAGATATGTTTTTGAAATTGATAAGTTGCGGATCGTGGGAATTGACGCGGTTTTGTAAAATATGTTAGAAAATTTTTTCCTCTTTTTGAGTTCATTTACAAATTTCGTACCGAAGATGATTTTTGATTGCTTAGTGTGTAAAGAAATGAAATTTTTTCTGACCTAAAAACGCTGAATTTTACGTTTTTGACGTTCGTTTCACGTGAAAATTAAGTTTTTGCTGTTTTTTCTATATAATTTGAAACTGCTAAGTTCTTTCATTTCCGGAAAAGATATAAAAATGGTTCAAGAATGAATAGCAAAAATTTATGTCCCTTTACAACCGCATAATTTTTTGATTACCGCAACAAATAAAGTTATTAGCTGCGCGTTTCTTTAAAAATCGAAATTTTATATAAGAAACAAAGTCAAAACTTACCAAATCCAACCGTGCGTTTATCAAGTCGCCTTCCAACAATCTTCTCGAGACCAGTAAATGCGCCAGATGCAATGAACAAAATGTCAGTAGTGTCAATTGGTACAACTGATTGCTGACCGTTGGGACCCTTTTTGTCGCTTTTCACATTTGCAACAGTACCTGAAAAGCAGTTAATTACCGAAAAATTGGCTGAACACCAAACCCCTTTTTCAAATCAATACTTTTATTGTAAAATCTATCAAAATCAATGCCGTTCTAGAAAATCTCATTTTTCACTTGAATTTATAGTTGCTTATTACACCCTTACACATATACCTTACCTTCAACAAGTTTGAGCAAAGCATGTTGGACACCCTCGCCGCTAACGTCTCTGTACGAGTGAGCGCTCGATTCGGCAGTGGCGGCAATTTTGTCCACTTCGTCTAGGAAGACGATTCCCCGCTGCGCCCTCTCGACGTCGTTTTGAGCACTGACAAGAAGTTTTTGAAGCACCGACTCGACGTCCTCACCGACGTAGCCGGCCTGCGTCATCGACGTGCAGTCGCCCAGCGCGATCGGAACGTCGAGAATTTTTGCCAGAATTTGCGTGACAAAAGTTTTTCCGACACCAGACGGGCCAAGCAAAAGAATATTCGACTTGTCGAGGCGAATCTGCTCGTCATCGTCGGGAATATTGCGGAAGCCGAAGATTGACGACCTCTGCTGCTGTTGATGTTGCACTAAAAATTCATTCTCAGAAAATTGCAAGTTCAAGGCCAAATACAAAAAAAGGTTTGAAACATTTTCAAAACATTTCATTCACTACCTCAAAATACATAAAAAATGAACATAAACTTTATTAGCTATAATTAAAAACGTTAAAATTAAAAACGTTTAAAACGCAAAACTAAAGAAACATAAAAGTTTACCCGCCGCAAAGTCGGATTGACCGGTGGCGGTCGCGATGCTCGAGTGCAAAATTCCGTGCGGGACGCCGCTACCCGGTGACATTGTCGACGGCGCACAATGAACAGTCAAAGAACTCTGCGAAAGACGCTGCTGTTCCGCATTGCACGCCAGTCGGCGATAATGCGAGTAAACGCCCACGGATAGCGTACGCTTCGCCTCCTCCTGCCCGATCACGTACTTGTCGAGGTAGGCGGCGATCTGAAAATGTTTTTGGAATTATTTTGGGATAAAATTATTCATATTAGCATTTAAAAATATTTTTAAATATTATATTCATTTTAGCAAACAAAAATTTACTATCTATTATCAAGATGAGTGTTTTTCAGCGGTTGAAAGACATTTTTAAGAATGAATCAAATAGCAAATTCTGCAAAAAAAAATTTATAATATATTTTAATTTTAATAATATTTTCAATAAGATCCTTTATGCAAGTTATGGATACAAACTAAAATAATTTTGTGAGGTTGGGTCGTTTTCAAAAAACAACCTACTTTGAAAAATATGAAAATTTTGCCGGTTTTCTTCTAGATGGTAAACTTTTCAAGGAGGAAACGTCTTAAAAAATTATAGCCCCCGTCAAAAAATATCATGCCCTGAAACTGTTATCATTTAGAACCCCCAAAATACAATTTTGAAAAACAAACAAAAATTTGACTTAATAATAATTAAAAAGTTGTTTGAGATTCACCCTGACCAAATTTTCACAAGTCAATAATTCTTGAATATTTTCTGAGATTTTCAGAATAGTTTTTATAAGCTGTAAAACCATTTTAGATCACGTTAAGTAACATTTTAGAAAAAATAAATAAAAAAAGTTACTATATGTAGTGAAATTTTGGTCAGGGGGAACTATTGCCTTCAGCAATAGCCATATGCGCAAGCTGAATTCGGTGTTTTTCAATATTAAAAAATTACCTCAGAAGGGTAAGGAGGACGTCGAATGAATTGTTCCGTGGGTTTCAAGACGTCGTTACGCTGAGACGAATCACCGGATGACGTAGCAAAAAACATATTGCAATCATAGCAGTGCATAAATCGGTTATTCACTAAAATTATTAGAATTTAATAATTTGAAGTAGATAATATGGAAAAAGTGAACAATATGGTCCTCGGCTTTTTATCTAAGATTTAGCTCAAATACGCTGCGAATGGGTTTGCAGAACATTATAAAGCATTGAACGAGAAGGGCAAACAGGTTTAAACACCAAAAAATTTTTTAAACCCATTGGATTTTTAAATAGCCGAATTCCTTAACCTCTAAGAAAATTTTACCTTTATCCTAAACGCTTTCATTTTATTCAATGCTTTTACGTCCCCGAATAGACAACAAAAGCATATTAATTTCTAAAAAAACCCAGTACCTCAATACCTCGACACGCCTTACAACGTCACGGAATTGTTTTCTATATATATATATATATATATTTGAAGAATAATTTTGAAGAATTGGAATGAATTGGAAAATTTAGAAGAATTGGAAAATTTATTTTTTGAATGAAATTTTACTGAATGAAATTAATTTCGCTGAAATATCACGTCCAAACCTGATATAAAATATAAATTTGACATTTTTCGAGTTTCCTCCTACTAATCTCTCTAGATTCCAATAAGCTCTGTAGATTCCAATAAAACCATTCTTAAGGCAAACAAGTACCGTTAAGGTAGTAAAAAACCGAGGACCATATTCTTCACTTCTACCGATAATATCACAAAAAAATATATGAAAAAGCTAAACGAATAATTTTTCAATTTATTACTGAGTTATCAAAATTGTACCATTTTGATTAAAAAAAATATTTAACTCACTGTTGATAGTGGGAACGGGCTTAATAGGCCTTCCACAACTGTGACAATGATTACTGCCGCCGGCCAGCCGAGCGCGCATCACCGTATTCAAGTCGTGCCAATCGTGGCTCTCGTCGCGCTCATCCTCCACAGTTCGCGACGAGCTTTCGCTGCGAGACGCACTAGTGGACAGATGACGAAGCTGCAGACGCTCCGACGAGCGCCCACCGACGGTGCGATTAGTCGCCGTAAATTTCAGCGGCTTTTTCAGTAGAGTAAGTTGTCGTTTCATGACTTTTTCAAAATCAAATATTATCTAAAAAATCAACGAATTATGGAAACTCTCTCAAGCAATGCAATAAAACTTTGCAAATTAGCAAAAACAAATAATCTGCATTTTTGATGCGTAAAATACGCTTTCAATCTTGGATTTGAAGATGAAACAAAGTGACATTTGAAATTTCCCTCTTCTGTTAATAGAACATACATGCTCACAACTTTGTCTGCATATTTGTTAAAAAATACATGATTTAAATAACAATAAATGTTCTAATCTAATTAACCACTCCAACTAATATCGGAATAATTAATGAATTAATTTTTAACTAACTCATCTTCGATTAAAAAATGGAGGAATTACTAAAATTTACTAAACGCTGAATTAAATATTTTTTAAGCCAGGTTAAAATAACTTTGAGCAAATAAAGCCATGATGGGTATGTATTTCCTAATATACATGTACAAAAAAAAAGAAGATTGATTGCAGAGCCAAAATAGTCGAAAAATGATAAGGGTATTTTTGTGTAGAAACAATGACATTAAACAACAAAGAACGTCAATGGAAGTGATGGGAAAACAACACGAGCGATAAACGTGAAGGAAAAACGTTAGAACGCCATGGAGCGTAGATTTTTCCCAAATGTGGAAAGTATTTGTCGTGATCACCTAACACCCGCCACCTTTCCCCCCACAAACGCCAAAAGGAAAGGAGAGAGGACTTCCTTAATTGAAAGACGTGATCCAACGATGAAGTTACGTATGAGACGGTCGCCAGTTATGGTAAACTTCCTCCATGTCGCGAATATCACAAAATTAATGTGGCACGAATAATTCGTTTTCGACATTTCTTCCGCGTTATGTGTGCGTGTGAGAAAGGGCAATGTGCAAAGATTTAAAAAATAAATAAAAATAAAGACAACAATGACCAGCAGAGGGGTCTTTCAATCAACAAAACATGAAAAAAGTGGTCTCCAACGTACTCAACAGACGAAATTCTAATGGTTTTGTTTTTTTGCCAAATTTTTCAAATTGCAAATAAATTTTGGACATTTTTTACGCGCAGTGGTTCCTTCTCACCTCGATATGAGAACACCGTGAACAAACCAAGATATTCCAAGAACAAACCAAGATATTCCAAGAATCATCCAACAAATGCAAACAAATACGCAAAAAACCTAATATTTTATCATTTATGTATAAAAATTAATTTTATAATCTCAAATTCAACAAAATTAACACATACAATAAACAATAACGTGGAATTCGCTTTAAAAAATCGGCTATTCATTCCGGATTGAAGAATTGCATCGCTCGACCGACGGCCGTCAACTCCTCCTCGACGACTTCAGCGTCCAGTTCCACGACGTTGCCGCCGCGGTTCTTTGACGTAGCCGTGTGTTTCTTACTTTTGGTAATTTCGCCGCCAGTCTTCGCGACTGTTGTCTCCTTCTCGTCGGCACCTCCCTCACGCATCGGAATGTCCTCGTTGTCGGAGAGAATCAAGACCGACTCCTATAAATGTTTTAAATTTGGTGATAATTTAAATATTTTTGTTAAGCTCATGAAACAAGAGAGTACACACAAGATTAACACCCAAAAATAAAATTATTTACACAGAAAATGAAGTATAAGATTTATGTTATTGAAGAACAATTTCAATCTATAAAAATAACCTTTTTATTAAAAAAACAAATAAATCTTTTTTAATGTGAATTTTCATTTTCCTAACCGTTAATGTAGAACGTGTGGTTCCCGTGAAGAATTTTTTGCGCGATATTGACATTTAAAAAATCGTGTGCTTAATTGAAAATCAAGTTTTCGCATGTTCAAAAATGCATTTAAATTTAGGGTAATCGAGAAAAGCTAAACGTAAGAAAAGTTAACATAATTTTGACTTTAATTTTTTAAAGAATTTAACCAGAATTTTCAGTAAAAAATCAAATGTTAAATCGTAGTGTAATTAATGTGTAATGTAATTAATAATTTTTTAATTGTTATGACTAACTACAATATTTAACATTAAAAATAGTTACAAATTATATGTATTTCTTAACTTTGATCACAACTCTCAATTTTTGCTGGAATATTTTTTACCATACAAATAATTTGTATTTTTACTTTTTAATACAAATTTAAAAGTTCAAAAAATGTTCGTCTCACCTCCGTCAATGCATTCTTCTTGTCTTCGTCGGCCGAACTCGCGATGGACGTGGAGTCATCGTCATCCAAACTTCTCTCGAAAATCAGAGGTAATCGTGGACGCGAATGCAGAATGACCAGCGCGGAGCCTTCGTCGATTTGTTGCTTGAAGGAGTCGTCCACATTCGGATAGTATTTTTCGAACACAACTTTTGCTACCTAAGAAAATAATTTAAAATAAGAAAATAATAAAAGAATCAGAAAAATGTTCAAAATATTTCAATGTATATAATATAATTTTCAATTCATCTTTCATATCTTCGAAATTTTGGCGAATTTCATACCACTTTAGTAAGAACTAAAAAGCTTGTAATTCTTTTCAGGTAAAATATAAAATACCTGAATCGGTAAAGGAACTTCGTCGTGACTAAACTTCAAAAGTGCGTTTAATAACCGCAAAACATTGACCATTGGCTGCCACACCAACGCCTTAACGCAAACCGCAGACTGAAGTTCGCAAATTATTTGCGCATTTAGCAGCGGTAAAGAAGTGGACAACAGTGAAACAACCACTTCAACCAATTCATCAGGCAAATCACCCTAAAAATGGATCTTGAAATTCTTGTAAGCTATCACGCTCTGCAAATTTGCGTATGTTGACCAATGGCGTCGCCAGGCGGGTGGGGGAATTGCACAAAAACTTTTTTTTGGAAATTCTTAGTTTTATTTGTAAAAAATTCGGCAATTTACACGTGTAAAAAATTTGCTTGATGGAAAATTCACCCCATGAAAAATTCCTCACGACGTCTCGCAATGTAGACTCATATTAAATCGTTTGAAAAATGAAAATATATTGGAAAAAATAAGTTAAAAATTTAACAAAATTGTAATTTACTGACCGACTCCTTTCGCAATATAGCAATAATTATTTTGGCGAGCTCGTCAAACTTTGTATATACCGAAGAGCCGACACCTAGCAATTCATTCAGTGCTAAATACGCATTCCACCGCAATTCCGGTGCAAGATCGCCTGCGTCGGCGATAATTCTCACAATATTCGCCGACCACCGAGTCGAGGCAAATCCAGAATGCTGACAGGCCTTGCAAATCGCCTTTAGCGCCATTTCCCTCAGGTTTTTATCCGAATTCTTCATGGCCAATTCGAAGCATCGCACCAATTCGGCCATATTTATTTCTTTGCCTAAAATTATAAAATCAACTCAAAAAGTTCTAGTGGAAAAAATAAATTGTGCAATGGCGTCACCAGTTCGGAAACGCCTCCCCTAATAGTTTTTCATTTATAAAATGAATATTAGCGATTTAACATGAAAAAATTGGCTTGAATCATGGGAAACTCTTGCCAACGCCAGACGTTAAAAAATTAAACGAACAATAATATTGACCTGGAGTAAAGAAGCTGTAGTCGCCATTAGCTTTGTTCTTCGGCGTTGAAATTTCGCGATTTGTGCGCTTCATTATGCTAGTTTAAAGTATAATAGACCTAAGTAAACAATAGTTGCCATATGTAATAAAAATATCGATTGGCTAATCATTCCATGCATCACCAAAATAAGCCAAAAAAGACGTAAATTCATTTATCCTAATTACATCATTTCATACCAAAAACACACGTCAAACTTCAATTTCAAAGAAAAAAGAATTTATTCGGTAGCGACATCCGTCGCGGTTGAGCCGACCGATGAGGCAAACGCCGCTTGCTCTTTTCGAAGTTTTCGCTTGAGGAGACGCTTTTCACGCTCGTACTCCTTCAAACGGATAATGTAATCCTCCAACTGACACTTTTCGTGCGCGTGGCGCAAGTCGCCGCAATAATGAGAGGCAAATGGCGCACGATTGCGCTGAAAATTAAAATGTCCGTTATCGAATTCAATAGACTACTCAGACCACCATAATATATATGTCATTTTTAATTACATGCTTTTTAGCATTTTTCATAAATTCTACGAAAAGTTTTATTATATACCTGGCACATGAGGTATGGAAGCAGTAAATGAGCACAATAATCACGTTGTCCTCTCGGCATATTATATTGGTCCATCTCCTCCCAGCTGACTTGTAGTTCTCGCTTCTTCCTGCCCTTAGGAAAACCATACAAGGGATCAAATGTTGTCGGACGATCAGTACGAGGTGAAGTCTTCGGGTTCCATGCGTCTTCAACACTCACGGAAAGTTTAGTACCCATATTCGGTGGTTTCAGATCAAATACAAATCAACATCAAATTCTAAATGGAGTCTGAAAATAAATTACGCTTTAGTACACTTGTGCAGCTTGTGTTCTCTACAAAAAAAACTCCAAATTCTCATGAAATTTTAATATTTTTTAGTGTCGGAATTGTTTATAAAAAAGTCATAGCAAAATTCACGAATTTCGTGCTGAAACCAAAGCCATTTCATTATAAATCTGCTACTTTTTCAGAACACAAAAAGGGTGTGTTGCATTTTGTATGGTTTTTGTTCGTGTTTGTGTGGTTATTGTTCACGTCATCCTAACTTTTTTGCTGTCTTGAGCATATATGGTATGGAATATCGCTTGCACTCCACGTTCAAAGTGTCGATAGTGGCGTTATGTCAAACCAAATTTTTGCGATTTTTTAATGCTAAAGTTCGGTGTGAAATCAATGTCAATAAAGTTTTTATATACTCTTGCATATATACACAGAAAAATTGCGCGTTAAATCACGAATCCAGCGAGTATAAACTTTCCCCATACGAATGAAAATTTGCATATAATTTTTAATGTTATCTAAAAAGTTTGCTTTTCTGAAGACGTGAATTGAAATATTCTGGGCATATTTTATAAATAATAATTTAGCTTTTACCAAAAAAGCTTTCGTCTATCTT
>SAUE01000356.1:61868-75096 GCA_009724625.1 Deladenus siricidicola | reverse complement strand
TATTTTGGCGAGAATTCAAATTTTAAATTTTCAACTTTTTTGTTTCATTATAATTCGGTGAAGCGATCAATTGGGACCCCCCTAAAATTGATAGCGGGCATTCCAAAACATATCTGCATTTTTGTTTTTAACCACTTTCGGCGGGAATTCAAAATTTCAACTTTTTTCTTTTACTGTGGAATTGCGTGAAAATCATGGATAAAGGTTTTGAGGGGCGGGGAATTCAAATTTGAATTTTTGGCGAGCGAAGCGAGAGGTACGGGGGNCTTATATATGTATATGAGACTAGAAGAGGCGCTGGCAATGTCCGATTCTGGCGTGTAAGTGAGACTAGCGGAAAAAGCCACAGGCTCCGAGGGTAGTTCGATGTTCTCTCGCACCGTAGTCATCCACCTCGCAGGCCCCCAATTTTCTGAGGAGGCTGTGACTTTTTCCGCTAGTCTCAATTACACGCCACAATCGGACATTGCCCCGTAAGGGCAGCGCCTCTTCTAGTTTCATATATTATACTTCGGCAAGCGGGGGTGGGGGAGCTCACTTGATGCGATTTTTAAATAATTTCTTTAAATAGGCTCGTCAATTTGAGTGGGTATGTTAAATAATAATAGACTGAATTTTTTAAAGGAAAAACAACACATTTCCGTGAAAAAAGTTTTGCGATGTGCCTGCGCGTTTTTTGCGCATTTTTTAGAGTACAAACTATCGCACATTTTCACAGTGCAATTAATTTTTTTTGTAGAAAATTAATTAAAAAAATCTCGTTTCCCGTGAAAAAACATTTTGCGCTGAAAATAAGAAAAAAAATGAATTTTTGTGGAATGTTTTTATTAAAAGAATTTAATATTAAATATTTAATTTTTTTTGAAACATGTTTAGAAATTATTGAAAAGATTTGCAAAAAATACTTGTGCAAACGATAAAAAAATTTTTATGTTAGAATATTTTTACATGTTGATTTATTCTGAAATAATAATTTAAATTTGAATAAAAAAATGATATTTTTTAATTCAAACTTAAATTTTTATATTTTTATTCAAACATAAATGTGGTTACATAAAAATTAAATATGATATAAAATTCGATATTGCATATATTTTTCGATGAATTATTGTTTACATTTTCCAGCTGAACGCTTAGTGTCGACCATTGCGTTTTGGGGGTTATACAATTCTCCTCCGTTTGTCGAGATATTTATCAATTAATTTTGAATATTTATTTTTTACGTATTTATGATATAAGTTAAAGATAAAGTATTTTTTTAGCAAGGAGAGATTTCTGTCTTCGAAACGAACATTCGTTATGTTGGAGGGTTTTTGTCGGCATACGCTTTGACGGGGGACAAGGTTATTTTTTAAGATTTTGTGGGGAAAATGTTGTTGCATTTCTTTGAATCAATTGAAGCTATATTTTGAAATTTAGATTTTTATATTGGAATATAAAGGAAAAATTATTTAAATTTAGTGGGCTGAAATGTTTAATTTACAATCAAAAACTTTTGTAGTAAACAAATACGTTACTTCTTTTTTGCTAAATCTAATTTTTAATGGATTTTAAAAGTTATTTTAATGAATTTTTAGCTTTTTCTCGAGAAAGCTCGGGAAGTCGCCGACTTGCTATTGCCCGCGTTCGATACGCCTACTGGTTTGATTTTTAGATCATAACGGCGTTCTTTTTGCAAACTACAATGTTTTTCTAGGTATTCCACTAGCATTGGTGAATATGCGTACTGGTAGGGCTTCCAATTACGGATGGGCTAGCGGTGGATGCTCAATTTTGTCGGAGTTTGGGTCGCTGGAATTAGAGTTCGACTATTTATCGAGAGTCACTGGAAATTCCAAGTATTTGGACAAGGTGAAGCCTATAAGGCGTATTTTGGCTCAATTGGACAGACCGGATGGTCTTTATCCTCTCTACCTCAATCCCAAGTCTGGGAAATTTTGTTTAAGTAAGTTTTACTGAATATTGAAATTTTCAAAGAATTAATTTTTTTTGTTGTAGAGCACGTTTCTGTTGGCGCACTTGGCGACAGTTTCTTCGAATATTTGCTGAAAATCTGGCTTTTCCATGATCGTACCGACACGGCACTGAAGGCGGATTACGATGCTGCAATGGCCGCCGTGGAAAAGTATTTACTCCACAAATCGGAGCCGAGTAAGCTATGGTATTTTGCGGAAATGAAAGGCAACCGTGTCGAGCACAAAATGGATCACTTAGCTTGCTTTATTGCTGGTGTTTACGCACTTCAGTCGAAATATGAAACCGATCCGGCTCGAAAGAGTCATGCTTTGGAGATGGGTGAGCAGATAGGCAATACATGCCACGAATCTTACATCCGATCAGGTATTATTATATGCTTAATGTTTATACATGTATTTTTTTATATTCTTCGTACCGAATGTTTTGGACTTCTTAATTGTTGCTAAAAAGTTGTATGAAAAAATAATTTTAGCAACTGGTATTGGACCAGAGGCTATGCGCTTCATTTCGTCAACTATCGAGGCGAAAGCCAATCGCGACTCGGAAATGTACTACATTCTTCGGCCGGAGGTCGTAGAGGGTTGGTTTGTGCTCTATCGTATCACTGGCAATAATAAATACCGTGAGTGGTGCTGGGCGGCCGTAAAAGCAATTGAACGCTATTGTCGGGCGACGGCCGGATATTCGGGAATTCGCAACGTCTACGAGGCGTCGCATCCCGAGCAGGACGACGTTCAACAAAGTTTCTTTCTTTCCGAAACTCTAAAATACCTCTACTTGGTTTTCGCGGATCAGGACGTTATTTCGCTGGACGAATATGTGTTGAACACGGAGGCACACCCTTTTCCCATTCAGCGCAATTAGCCTATTTTTACTTTATTATTTGTATTCATAGGATTTAAGGACGGATTAGTTTTAAACCAAATTGAATACGTGCGTTTTTTTGGTTTCTATTTACAAATACTGATACCATCGAATAGTGCAAAACGAATTATAAGATGGGGAATGTACAAAAAATACTTATATTCTTTCAAAATTCTTATAGCAATATCGAAATTTCAATTGTGGTCTTTTATTGAGTTTATTTTTTTCGAAATCCGTCTTTTTACCGCATTATCGGTGTTAAAATTTGTAAAATTCTTAGAATCATAACATTTTTACTTTTGGATATTTTGATTATTCATTTTTAATTCTTAATCCCTGAAACTTATGACTTTCCGAATTTTTTTCATCAATACTTCTCTTGTTTTTTGCTTGACTTAATATGTCGGTTTTTCATGCATCATATTTAAAGTTCTATGTTAGAGCTTATATTCGGTTATAGAATCCTGTTTTTTATCAACTTTTCAATGTGCACTTCACACAATTTTCTACAATTCAAGTTGGGTGAATTAAAAATTAATTTGGAATACGGAAGGGCAAATAGATCGAAAATTTTTGAAGTACAGGGTGCGACAGCTAATTCTCCTTTTTTGAAAGTGGAATAACTTTTTTTCTACTGAACCGAGTTTGAAAATCGAAAATGTTTTGGAATGTACGCGTTATGGGGTTTTATTTGACGTATTTCGCAAATTTGCCACGCGCGGAAAAATTTTGCGCGCTATGCATGTTATATGCCCATTCCACGTGTAAAATCATCCTGCGTTCAACGCCGCAAAGAGCGCGTCGATAGCTTTTCTAGATAAAAAGTCATGATCAAAAAACAGATGCCTTTCAAACTTTCACATATTCAACTTTATTAAAATAAACGCACAAAAATAACAAAAAAGTAACAACTAACAAAACAAAAGTGATCTGGATATTGTTGCTCAACATTTCTTCCACCAACATCAATACAGTAACATGTATAGCGCGCAAAATTTGCCGCGCGACACTTGCGCGCGCCAAAAATTTTTTGCGCGCGGCAAACCTCATAACGCGTACATTCCAAAACATTTTCGATTTTCAAACTCGGTTCAGTAGAAAAAAGTTATTCCACTTTCAAAAAAGGGGAACTAGCTGCCGCACCCTGCACAATTTTTTCTTATATACATATTAGTTGATTTTATAACTAATTCTTAGCTATAAGATTAATGAAAAGTTCTTTTTTGCTCAACATCAAGCAAATAGAAAATTTTGATTATCTCGTAACATTAAGACGGTACGATATACTGTACCGTCAAAAACATTTTGCAAAAAACCTTCCCAACTCAATATTTAAAATTTCGCCCGACTATAATATGTAGTCTCTTTTTCATTAGTCAATAATTTGCCGCTTTGCTATCGCTTTTTTCGGGTGCATTTGCTTTTGTTTTACACATTTGGCATAGGTTCTCTTATATTTCTTGAAAATGGATTTTCTTGAAGAAAGCCAGTCTTGCTCATTTTGGGGTACTAATTCCAGTTTCGGCGCTTTTCGAACCATATCTCGGTTGGATCATTTTTCTGTCGAATTCCATTCTGATAAATTCTGGCATTTCTATCAGAGGCTCTTGCTGAGATATGGTTTGAATTGCAACACTTCATTTTTTTTGTAAATATGGTTGGTCCGATTGTTTTCATAAAACAGCGCTCATTTATTTAATAATAAATAATACAGTCAAATTAAGAAAACTTTCACAGTATTTCCGATATAAATATATTATAAAGTGCAAATATGTATATAAAATTTCAATTTAATAAATATGAACGGATCACAATGATTTCAAGCCGATAAATTATGCTTTGGTTTCCGGCGCGAATCGCTCCCAATACTCGAGGGTCTAAAATTCTAGGAAATACATACAAGAACGAATATTGAAATTGAAAAATACTAAACATGTAGTGTTATTTAACTTAATAATGATTGCGGTACACGTGCTTAAAAGCAAGCAACTGCCATTTGAACGTTTTGTTGATTGGTTGCCTATAGTCGAGACTTCATTTGAAGTCTAGACCAAACGAAAAATGTTGCCAAAAACATACATAATAAACCAAAGTCATAACAATTTCGTAGTCGTCAGTTCAGATTTTTTAGTTCAAATAAATTTGATCGAAATTCAAACAAAAAATTTTGAAATTATTTCAAAACAAAAAAAAGTTTCAAAACTTAGCTGACTTTGTATTTAAAAAATAAAAATTTAAACTTATATAAACAAATTTTTATTTAATATAAATATTAGTCAAAATTTGTTTGGTTGTCGGTTCAAATAAGAACTTTTACAAGTTAATTTTAACTGGCAATAAGTCCTAGTTTTTTTTATAAAATAACGTACACGTTGCTCGCTTTCGATAAGCGACTCGAAGTAGGATATAAGTGCATTCTTAATGTCCTCGCGCCGCTGTTTGCAGTAGCGATCATACTCCTCGCGAATCACCCGGCTCATCGTCAAAAAGTCTTGTTCGAGCTGATCGGCGCGGTTCTCGCACTCTTTGAGTTCCTCCGTGTATTGAGACGCGTTCTTGCCCGCCAGATCCATTCGCGTCTTTATCTCACGCTTCTTCGTCAAGGTCTGCTGCTGGTTTTGCCAGTTCTGCCAGCTTTTCACTCGCTCAAAGAATACCTCCTTTAGCACGTTCGTCAATTGCAGTTGTTCCTAAAAATTAAAAAAAACTTATTATATTTTAAATCTTAAAAAGTAAAAATACTAAAAAAATAAACCTCAAAAATGTATTATTTCATTTTCATATATCATTAAAGAAATTCAAGACATTTACCATGAATGTATTTATTGGAATCAAGATCCAAAAATAAATAAAAATAATTTCCTAAACGAAAAATAAAAAATTCAATTTCCAAAAACGAACTGAACTATTTACATTTAATTTTGAAATGTGGGAAAGAAGCAGTGTTTAAAAACAATTAAAAACAAGTGGACTGACCGCTTAGGGTTACTTTATCATTTTTAATAAATGAATTCATCGAACTATTCAAGAATTCAGAATCAATGATTACCTGAAGAGGCTCAGCCAATTGCTGGGAGTCTTGGTCTGCCTCGTGGCGCTCTGCGACGGACAAATTTTCATGAGTTTCCGATAACTTAGAGAGTGTTCTCGCTAATGCTGTATTTTCCTCACAAGAAGCCAACAAAGAAAGTGCCTTGCTTAATTGTTCGTCATTGATCGAGACTTCACGATGATAGCCGAGAAGCGACTCGACGGTCGTCTGCAGACGCAACAGCATCTCGTCTAGTTCCTCCACCTAGAATACTAGTGTTAACTTTGCAGAATTATACCTATTTTATTAAATAGCAGTTTTTAAAAGCAAAAAATAATAAAAACGAATCAAACAAAATTTTTTTTGACAACTGCAGAAATTTCAACCTGGCTGTTCGCCTCCTCAAACCATCGATCATTCTCGTCCATCGGGAACGCCAACTTCGAAAAAGCGTCGCCAAACGATTTGAACATTTTCATCATGCTGGAACCGCTGAGCGCAGAAGTGAAGGCCGCCTTGGGCAGAGGTCCGTCGAACGACAAAAAGTCGCGCACATCGCAATCGGTGACCAGGCGATGATGTGACGCCAATCGGCGCAAAAATCGTTCCAATTGACGGGAACGTTTGTCCGCTACGTCACTAAAACTTTTGTCTTATCTCCTTAACTCATTGCGGTCGTAAATTTAAAAGAAACAATTACAATCTTGAATTAGAAATAGTGACATACATAAAAATTCGGTTTATCCGAATTTAAAACCACTCATTTTACATAAAACTTCCGTATCTGTCAAGACAAACTGATTGTTAAATTTGGTTTGATTCAGTTTCTTTGAATCTTCTGAGAACTACCAAATTTTTATGTCTAGCGATTGCCGACGCATAAAAAAAATTTGTATTAAAAAATATGTAATTATAAATTCATTCCACTAGCAAATAATGGTCAAAAAATTTAATTACAATCAAATTCAGTAAAAATAACTTGGTGCTGTGATCCTCAGCCGCTGAGTTCAATTTCGTTTTCGTCAACGCACTTATGCTCTTTTCGGGGGCTAACGGCACAATAAATCCTTTATTTTGATATTTTGCAACTAGCTTCTCCCTCAGTCCAAGAAAATCGCTAAATCGCCTCCAAACCTCGAGATTTGATTTTGTGTATCCGGGAATATTCAGTACCTAAACAAAATACCGCATTTAAAAAATCGTAATATTAAAAAATCACCTTAGTCTCGATCTTGTAAACAAGGAATGCATTTATGCCGTCACCACGCTTCTCATAGGCACGAATGAATATTTCAATTTTCCCCTGGCCCGTCGATTCCATGACTTCTGCACTAAAATTATTCCGTAAAAATTTGTAATAAGCATACTGAAATTTGATACTTTAAAACCTTTCAATTCAAAATATGGAAGGTAAACAAACGTATTATAAAATAACTTTAATACTAATCAAAAGAATATTTCCCAGTATTTTGAAACATTTAGGATTTATACCGAAAAGTTTCGTGCACTTACAATAACCGGGGCTCTATAGAACACGAGTTCTTTCTAACGTTTGCGCAATTGCACATACATGATTCACACCCGTTTTTCCTGGAGGAAATAAAGCAGTTCCGCGAAGAGATTGTTCGCAGAACATGCCAGTCCAGCCCCCCCCCCCAAAAAAAAAACATTAAAAAACTTAATTAAAGAACACGGTCCGTTTCTTAAGATTTTCGACACATTTCCAAAACACTATAGCCATACAGCAATTTACACGTTTTTTCATTGTGTTTTTAGACAATTTTCTGCGCCATTTGACTCCCCCCTTTCGGAAAATGAACACATAAAATATGGAGAATATAAACTGCGAAGCCCCACCTTTTTTTCAATTTGCAAAGCGGAAATGCGGAGCAAAAAGTTTTTCGAGTGTAGAAGTTGTAAATGTTCTGTTCTCCGACGAACTGCCTTAAAAGCGTATTTTATTGACTCAATTCAAATTTCTCGCCGGTGACATAATAAATTTTTTCTTTTGTGTGTTTTCCTAAAGGCTTTTGCTTTTCGATGCCACCGCGCCACTAACGCTGCCGTTTTCTTTTATTCAAGAGTGCGGTGGCGTTAAAATTTTTACTATTTTCACTTTCTACTCCCAATGTTTTTCTTCTTTTTTCCATTGTAATTTTTAGCGTGTTGGTGTTAAAAAAACTCCAAATCTAAGCTTCGCTTTTCTATAGTAGGGAAGGCTGTGCGATGAATATTGTTTTTGAAAAATTTTTCGGCATAAAGAGCATTCAAACTTGTCATTCATTTCCAGGCACTTATTTAGCATTTTTTCGATGATTTTGTTAAATAATTTCATTTAACTTTAGGCTTTTTCATTTCGTCTTTATTATATTTATGAACGATGTCTTCCTTACCATCAAGTAGTGGACAAACGATGTCGGTAATTAGACCAGATGAATTACTTACAGGTAATTGAAAATAGCTGATTACTTCAACAATTTTTCTAATGTTTTTTTAATTGAATAAAGTTTATTTTTAATAATTATTATTAATTGATTGAATTTAGAAGTTCAATTTGTGGAAGATAAGGATACGAAAGAAGGTTTTGGAGGAAGCATGAGACACAAAGTGAAAATCGGACATAGGCGCATTGATAAGCAGGGTGAGGTGAGTTATAAACGGGTGCCTACCAATGCCTTGATGGCTGCTATACAACTTGGTATTGCAAACTCAATCGGATCTTTGGCGAGTAAGGCGAAGCGCGATATTCTTGTACAGGATTTTCAAGTTATCGATAACGTTGCGTTTCCTTCGTAAGCTTTTTGTGCACGTTGTTTTAGGAAAGAGAAGTAAGGTGTTTATTTTTAGGGATGGCTCTCAAACAACACCTTCTCATACGTTTGGTGATTTCCGTTTTAAAACTTATGCGCCGATTGCATTTCGGTATTTTCGCGAACTTTTTAACATAAAACCTGCCGACTTTTTGGTAAATAATTAATGTTCAAATTTATTTTTTGCAGATTGTTTCATGTTACGAATCGAATTTTTTTATTTGCATTATTTATTGTTTTTAGAAATCTTTATGTGCAATGCCTCTCAAAGAGCTTAGTAATCCTGGTGCAAGCGGTTCAATTTTTTACGTGTCTACGGATGACAAATTTATTATTAAGACCGTACAGCACAAAGAAGCGGAATTTCTAAGGACTCTTTTGCCTGGTTACTATCTGAATCTCCACCAAAATCCTCGAACTGTGTTGCCTAAATTTTTTGGATTATTTTGTTACCAGGTTTGCTTTTGAAATTATTTGGTGAGACACCAGGAATAGTTTGCTATTGTTTTATTTTTTAGTTTTGTGAAGATGAATGTCTTGAACGTGTGTGAAGCACAAGCTTTAGCATTTTTGGAGATTTTAAATGACTTTGGTTTTATTTGTTTGAATTTTGTTGCTAAAACACGGAATTTTGTCTAATTTTTATTTTTTTCATTAGGATTTGTTTTAGTTTAATTTTTTGGGAAAAATTTTTTAATTTTCGAGGTGAGTGAACAATTTTATTGAATTATGAAGAGGATTGTCGAAGCGTTGTGTTTATTATTTTTGATAATCTCATTTTTTAGAGCCTTGGAAAGAATATTCGTTTATTGGTGATGAATAATTTACTACCCCAGTCTATTACTATGCACGCGAAGTTTGACTTGAAGGGCTCTACCTACAAGAGATTTGCTTCAAAGTCCGAGAGAGCAAAGTCAAACCCGACACTCAAAGATCTCGATTTTAACGAGGATTTTAAAACTGGCATAATTCTCGATTCTCACACTTATGACGTTCTAATGGATATAATTAAGCGGGATTGTTTGGCAAGTTTTTCTTAGTTAAAACTTTTGTATACAAAAACGAATGCATAATGTAGTAATTATTTTTAATGTTTAACATTTTTATTTTTTAGGTATTGGAAAGTTTCAAAATCATGGACTATAGTTTATTGATGGGTGTACATAATATTGATTTGGAGGCTAATTCCATTGATGGGTCACAGGACGATCAGTGCAGCACCTCGAATCCCGAGGAGTACGCAAGAAAAAGTGAAGCGTGGAAATCATTGCAACTTGATTTCAACACGTCAAGAGGGCCCTACGAGTGAGTTTATTTTAATTTTTTAATTTTTATTGTTAATATTTTTGTATTCATTGCAGAGAAGGCGGAGTTCCTGCGAGAAACGCGAAGGGAGAGCGGCTATTAATTTTTCTCGGCATAATTGACATACTGCAAAGCTATCGGCTATTTAAAAAATTGGAACATACATGGAAAAGTGTGCTACATGATGGGGTATTTTTAATTGTTTTTCTTGATTTTGTTTGCTTTATTTTGCGCAGTTTTAGGACAGTATATCAGTGACAAATCCGACGTTCTACGCTGGACGATTTCAATCCTACATTAGGGAGAAAGTATTTTGTCGTGCTACTGGTAATTTTTAAGTTATATTTTTGATGTTTATTTATTTTGAAATAAAATTTTTATAATTTGGGATCAGTTTGCAGAAAATGCCGTAATTCATAGAACTTAGACTTTTTGTTCGCGTGAATACCACCAATTTAGGATAAATAGTGTAATTTCGAGAGTGTTTGGCTGCATTCGCTTGAAGGAATATTGGTACTTTGAATGTGCTCAGCAGTGTTTTCATTGTTTTATTTTTTTATTTTTTGGAAACACTGGTGGTCAAGCTTTACGCAACATAAAACAAAATTGGCAGTTTGGTGAAAAGATTTGGTGTTGGATTTACTGAAATTGGTTTTGAAACGATTGAAATACTGTGATTTATAATTTTTAGCAAATAGCTTACCTCGGAAATTAAAAAAGGTGTAACCATTTTTCAGTCGATATTTCCCAAACCAAGCACTCTAACAAGTTCCGGTCATTTGTTCACTCTTATATGGGTAGGTTCAAATCAAGAAGGATTGATTTTATAATAATTATAATTACAATGCCTTAGCTTGTTTTTAAATGCTTATTTTTGCTTTATAGCACTCTGCACGTGTGTTTTTATTGAAGCACCACTCACGTACACTGGGATATTTACCGTAACAGCGTTTTTTACTGAATTTACTATTTTATTTTTACTAACTGAAAGCATATGTGGAATTTTTAAAATTAAAATATGATTTTATGGGATTATTAAAATATAATTTTTGGGAGTTTTTAATATTTTTATTCTAGACCATTATTCGTGAAATGAACCGATTTATTTGTATTGAAAAGTGGATAATGTCACTGCGCAAAATTATTTAACAATGCTTGGATGTTACTCTTTTTTGCACGTTTGGCATTTTTTTAACACAATTTAAATGATTTTTTAACAATATTTGAACTACGTATACAGGGTGTGGCTAAAATTCCCCAATTTTTTGAGAATTCAAAATTATTATTTTGCTTTATATTTAATTTTTTTATAATTTCTCTTTACCATTTGAAAACATTTTTTACTTATTAGTTTTGAACCTATCATATTTTAATAAAATAATTTACCAAAAATAAATTTCGTAAATTTTCGCTGCGCTCTGCACATTGCGTTGAAGCGGTTTTGCACATTATCATTTTTATGGTGAAAATTTGTTTTGTAGGACAATAAAATATACCGTAAAAGTTGTAAGCACAACGTTGTCTTGTATGCCAGGGTTAAAAGTGGAAAAATTTCGTTATTGCATTACAGATAACATACTTTTTTTTGCTTTATTGGCACATTATTTTTATCGTCGTTGTTTCAAATTTTTTAGTCTAGTTAGTAACTCAAATTTTCAGCTATGAAGCAAACACCCGCAAGACAACAAAATCGCACACGGAGTACTACGGAAAACCAACAGGACCAAGAAAATTCTACAGTAGTTCAACGATTGGAGTCTGAGCCGATGTTGAGTCAGCGGAATACGCAAGAACGGCGATCATATTACAATAAGAATGTGAACGTTCCCGTGGATCATGAGTAAATTTTTCGTTTACTATTTTTGTTTTATTATATTCATATTGATGACTATACTCAATGAAATTGAGTTCTTTACCATCCATAAAATAACTTTAGAAAGAAGAAAAGAATAGAACGTTTATTCGCGATGAATACCAACGACTCGTCTTTACCGCCGCCTCCACCCGCGCCAGAGCCGCACAGCACTCAAACTGACGTCTAGAAGCGCTAACAATGGTTTATGGATGCTTATGTTAAAACAATCTTATGTCTATGTCTAGAATACGCAATAATAGCGGGTAGGACAATTTTTATAATTTCTTGATCTAGCAACTTTTTTAGGTCTTGAGTTCAAATAAGGGGTATCGTCAGGGGTTTACCGACGGGGCGTGGTTTTCCACAAAGCATTTTACATGAATTTCTAAATATAAACAATTACAAAATGCAAAACGGCTTTGGCCCCGTTTACATACCCCCGGCGGTGCCACTAATTTTCTATTTTGATTGAAATTCTCATTATGGTTGAATTTTATTTGATTTTATTTTCAGTCGCAAAACTTCGAATATGGTTGTTTTTTAAATGGTTTTATTTTTTTAATAAATTTTATGACGTATATAGCAGTTTCATACATATTTTGCGCTAAAGAATGATACTTTTATGGCTATGGATAATCATATAGCCGGGATTGTTATTTTTACCCGGATAAGGGAGACAATTTAAATGAGAAGTCTCGAGCTGATCATTTGGCATTTTGTTTTGAAAGAATTTCGTTATGCGGGTAAAATATATTAATTCCGACTAACTAAAATGTTGTATTTTTACGCGCAATTAAATTTCGTTCAAGCTGCTTCTTATAGAGGGTTTTGTGTTCGATTTTCAATAATATTGATTTTTTACTAATGTGATCTCAACAAGAAATAATAAAACCAAAGTAACTCCTTTATTTTGCGAATTTAATCAAAGAAGGCGCTAAATTTTTGCGTCATTGTTGCGATGCTTTTTGAAAATGTCTATGTTGATTTACAATGGAATCTTATTTAAAAGCGGTTATCGATTTTTAGATATGTTTTCACATAATTTTTGATTTATACTTGTCCTCGAATAAAAAAATCGATGTTGAACAAGTTCTTCATATTTTTTGTTGTGCTGAAAAATCTTTGAAAGTGGATGAAGTTTTATAAGAGACATCATGTCTTTTTTTTCTCTGAAATTTAATGTTTCAAAAAGGTACAAAAAATTGAGGAAATTTAAAAATGTTCTTTAAACTGATTAAATCTGATTCTATTGACAAATTTTTAAATTTGACTCTAAGGAGAATTTTTTGTTTAGCCAAATTCTTCGTTTTTCAAAATTAGTCACTCAAATAATTGAGACGAAAATAAGTGTACAACATTTTTTCGAAATTTGCTGTATCATTTTTA
>SAUE01000356.1:34179-61858 GCA_009724625.1 Deladenus siricidicola | reverse complement strand
ATACGAGTCATAAAAATTTTTCGACTCATTCGACTCACGAGTCATTGAGTCGAAAATGAAAAAGTGCGACTCTTGAGTCTTGACTCGCGAGTTGCAATTTTTGAAAATGACTCGCGAGTCGACTCGCGAGTCGAATTCAAAAAAACGACTCGCGAAAAAAAATTTTCACCTGCGAGTCACGAAAAAAACGACTCGCGAGTCGTTTTTTTCGACTCTTTCGCGAGTCACGAGTCGTTTTTTGAAAAACGACTCACGAGTCGTTCTTCGAAAAACGACTCGCGAGTCGCAATTTTTTTTGCTTTAAATTCGACTCACGAAGTTGGTGAGTCACGGCGAGTCGTTTTCAAAAAACGACTCGTTTGACTCGCGAGTCGCAGCGACTCTTTGCGAGTCGTTCAAAAGAGTCGACTCAAAAAAACGATCTTGACTCGTGAGTTTTTTTTGTTCGTGACTCGCAAAACGACTCGTTTGACTCGCGAGTCACAAAAGAGTCGCGAGTCGCTTTCCGAGTCAAGTCACAACACTGGTTTCAAGTGATTTTCGTAATTATGCAAAACTAAACTCGTTTCCTCTCATAGTGAAACGGTATTTATAATTTCGATTAACCTACTTTTTATGCTACTGTATTTAGACGGGAATGCGGTCGGCGCGCTTCTAGCGCTGAGTTTGGCGCCTGCGCTGACGCTTTTCTGCCGTGATTTCGAAGTGCTGGGCAAGGGCTTTTGCACGTTCTTTGAGTTGGCGGCAGTGCGCGACTGCTCGCGTCTTGAACTGCTGTACACGGGCACCAACCATAACTCGTTCGACAGAAAAATTCCTTCGCGATGGGAGGACGCGGCGATCGCGTGGCTGCACTCATCGCCGCGCACGCACTCCTCGCATCGTATCGCCGAGCACGCCGTCGACGGTGTACCGCGAAAGCAGCGCGAACGCCAAACTTCCCGCGTCGTTACTAATCGCCTCTTCGGTCGATGTTTTTAAAAGCCGGCTTAATAAGATAAAGTTGCTTTAATTTCGGCGTGCCGTTTTATTTGTTTCTCATTTACTGTTATCACAAAATGTTATTGTTACTATTGTTGCGTTTACGTAAATAAATTATTATATTATTATTATTATTATACCAATTGTTATACATATAATAATTTTTTGAATAACA
The DNA here is from genome assembly GCA_009724625.1 of Deladenus siricidicola. Lineage (NCBI taxonomy): Eukaryota > Metazoa > Nematoda > Chromadorea > Rhabditida > Sphaerulariidae > Deladenus > Deladenus siricidicola. The sequence continues at coordinate 60,702 of SAUE01000356.1, read as the reverse complement.
ATAAAAAACTTATCGTTTTTATTTGATTACAAATATACAAAAATTGAAATTTTACAAGTATGAACTGTTTTGTGTACGGATGATTGTCTGCTTAAAATCTCATGTTCCTACTTTTGGTCTCAAAATTTACATTACTTCCGCACGTCTCACCATTCACCATGGAAGTCCACTTTTTTTTCTTAATGTTTCTTTCATCCACAAAATAGAAGCCCACAGTTTAATTGATTCTCCATTTTATTCACTTTTTGATTTTATTTCAATAAAGATTTTATTATATTTTTTAAATTGAAGATGGCACAAGATATTTTTCTTTAGCATTGCTAAAATGTCCTAATTTCGTGTGACTTTGGTCATAACTTTGTTGTTTTTTAACGGAATTCCAAAATCTTTTTTCTGCTATATTCTCAAGACACCATAATGAATGGTAAATATTTTAATAAATTTTGCAAACTGGATTGTGTAGAAGCACACAAACTTTTTGAGACATTTTCAGTGTCTAGCAAAATGAAGAATAAAAATTTAGAAAATCTGACTTTAAATTGAAAATTTCACCTAAATTTGACCAATACTGTGAGGAACAGAAAAGAAGAACAATATAACAGAAAAAAAGATTTTGGAATTTTGTTTAAAAAGTTATAATTATTGAAAAGGTTGAAATCATTGAAAAACTACTTTTAATAAAATTTTATAAAATTTCAAAATATTTAATACAGCTGACCAGTGGTCAGTGACCACTACTTAAATTCAAGTTTGTACGTAGACTATGCACAATTTTGTTTGGCTTTATCGTTAAAAAATTGAAAACATTTCCAACCATTTTTCTTTTTTCTTTTATTCCAGTAAAGTGCGTCAGTGAAAAAATGCGTCAGAAACAATATCAAATGCCATAAAACGTGAGCTTTTTCTGGAAATGAAATGCTAAAAAGTTTGGAAATTATCGAAGGATGTAATAATATGGGCCATAAAAAGCAGTTACACAAATTTTTAAGTTTTTGTAGATCTTTGAATTTTTTTCAAAATTATTCTTCCGCTTTTATTTTTGAAGAAATGCAAATCCACAGATGTTAAGAATATATGATTGAAAATGGAAAAAATTGAAGCGCCCCTTAATTTAGAAGTTTCATTTTTGCTATTCTTTTTGAATTAAATTACTTATATACTTATAAATTACTTTATGTATAATCATTATGTATATGTGTGTGTGTTATATAGTACAAAGCAGTTGTTTACAATACTTTCAAATATTTCGTTTTTCACCGTTATGAATTCTTTGTCTGAACCTACTTTTCTTTTAAATTTAAAGAAATTAACAAAGACATGAAATTTCATTTTAGCCTTTTCAATTCTGAAAACTTATATCGCACTCATGTTCCTTCCTTCGGGGGTATTTGTCATGTAAACCATAAAATCTATGTTGTCAGGAGACGTAATTGTATCTAACGTAAAAAATGAATGGGGTGGAGATACATATTGCTCTCATGTTTAACCTTGCATTCAACGTATTCTGGGCTTTCCTCATTCGTTCGGGTTTACGAGTGGTATCTGTCTCTGTATAGGTTTGAAATGAAAGTGGAAGCTGCGGCATTAATAGAGACCTCTGTAGTCGAGGAACGTCTATATTTAAGCGGCGTTTATGCTTTTTTCGCTGACTGCTTACTGTCCCAGTAACATGGACAGCTATTTTAAACGTTAGAAAATGTGCGATAAGCTGAATATTCTAATTCTGCTCGAAGCAGACAGTTTTTCGATAAAAGTCTCTAAGGAACACTTTTCGCACTACTTTCTTAAGTTTCTCGCTCTAAATTGTACGAATTTATAGCTCATTCTGTTTCTTTCTCTCTTCTTTCTCTCAATACGTTAGAATTGCTGCCGTTTGCTGTGCTAGTACATAAAATGTTCATTCTTTTTCCAATTCTCAACGCTGGAAGGCGGCTCAATGTGTTCAAAATATTTTTGTTCTTGTAAATTTCCAAGTTACATTATCAAAAACACGAGATTGAATCCCTTGTTTCTTGCTTAATTATTTTCATTCCATTACATGTTTTGTGTGTGTACCATTTGTCAATCAATAATATAATTTTACCTACTGAATTATAATATCTATTATATAATTTATTCAGTTTATTGGCATTGAAGGAGCTGAAGTTAGTTAACCTCCCCCATTATTCCAAGATGGTTGACAGATCCGGCTCAGCCGCATATTCTTCCAACTCGGAGCAGCCGCATTCCCGCAATGCGATATCACTCGGTACGTTGCATTTTTTCAAATTTAGAAAATCGTGAAATGACTACGTTGATTGTTTCGTACATAGTATTCAAGGTTATTTCACAATATTCAAGTTAACAATTAAATTGTGTTTGGACTACTAACTAGTTTGATTAGACAGCTTTTCGGTTACGGTACGCGAATATGGTTTTTATAGTATTAGTTAATGTTTTTTTCTAAGTTTCATTTTTTTGTCGAAACTTGATGTTTATTTTTATTTTGCAAGAATTCCAATTTTTTATAATATTTTTTTTGTTTTTGAGATTAAGATAATTTTGTATTATTTGGTGCTCATTCAAATTCAGTGGTGTACATTGTTTTCAGGGTTTGTTTATTTTAATAAGGGTATATGCTTCCGCGTATCTTTTATGAATTTTTAGCGAATTAATTTTTGTTTTCTCGATTTTTAGGCTATATGTTGAAAATATTTTTTGAAATTTTCTATGCTTTTTAAATTAATAGATATTTTTTGAATTCAAAATTGATTAATTATTTTTGAAGATTCTCGGAGCTCACACTATTCCGTTTTAATGTCTTGGTTATCGCAAATAAAAAAGGAAATATGATATTTCCTGTTATAACATATTCGTCAAAGAGATTCGTCTAATGGTTTTTGGTGAAGTAAAATTAGCTCTAAGCGTACGGGAACGTATGGTTGAAACTTTCAAACCAGCTTATATTTATAACATTGTTCGGAACATCTAGCTAGCTTTACTGCTAATCGCTTTTTGTTTGTTAATTATTACTTTTTCGATAAATTGGGGGAGAATTGCCATAGAAACATGACAATGATTATTATTATATATTATAATTGGAATTTTTTGTTTAAAGATTTCTATAGTGATCTAATTTTATTGCATTCTTTTATAAAGTTAAAAGTACACAAATTTTCATTTCGGAAAATTTGTTAAAAGGTTATTTTGGAAGTTATTTACAAAGTCATAACTATGGTAGTGGACAAATTAGTCTGAAAAAAATCGATGACGCACTTTCATTTTTGATAAACTGCTTTAATCAAACATACATATGTAGATGTATTAAAAATGTTAATCTTATATATCTTATGCTTTGATATTTTATGATATTATTTTAAAGAGTCGCAACTTCTGTCCGTGGGCGGCGGTTTCGTGGTTTTCGTCGCGCTGGTCGCATTTCTCGCTACAATCCACAACCGCAAACGCCGTAATTCGCGCGACTTTCACTCCCCATTAATTCAGCACTCCAACCTCGGCTCCCTGAAGTCGGCGGTGTGCACTGGAACTAAAGGTATCGTATGATTTTTTTGATAGTGTAACAATTTGAGATTACTTACTTTATAAAAGATTCGACCAAAGTGCTAAAGTAAATGTTTTATAGTACTGTTAAGGTTAATCGCATTAACTCAAAGAATGGAATTTTTTGCATAAATTTCTAATATTACATATTTATTTGTTGCAGGTCGTGGCTTTTCGGTTCAGCCAGCCTCCTCTCATCCATCGACGCGCTCTCCTCGTCAGACGCCCTCCCCGTCGTCCAACTCGTTGCGCAGCCCGCACGGGTCGGATTCCTCGGGCGCCTCCCCGCAATGCACACCGCTTACACCCTATTCCTCATTCAGCGTGATGAGCATGGCCCCGTACGAGCCACAACCGCCCAACGCACAATTTCCCTACATAAACGCCGGTCTAGCCCACAATCCTCAACCGAAGCGATTACGAGCCGATAGCATTGCGAGTGGAAGTAGCGCCGGCAGTACGCCACTTCCGCCGTTTATTCTTTCCGATAATCGTGGAAGTATTTCCCTTCAGCTGTTATATGACACAACTTCCCTTTCGTTGCAGGTAGGGTTTTTTGTTGTTAAGTAAATAAACAATTTTTCTTTTATGGATGGAATTTTTGGACGAATATAATTTTTGACATATTTTTAGGTTACAATTTTGGCATGTCATGACTTGCCCGAATTGGGAGGACCCGACAGCAGTGGCGGACAGTGCAATTTGAATCCGTACGTGAAGTTGCGCATCCTCCCCGAAAATCAACACCGCGTGAAGACTCGAGTTTTGCGAGGAACAAAAAATCCATTCTACGATGAGACGTTCACCATGTACGGTATCAACGAGATCACCATCAAAAACTACAGTTTACATCTTGCGGTAATAATACATTTTTTGTATTACGATGATACCAAATTAAAGACAATTATTTTGTTCTACTCAAAGTTGTTATAGGTCCAGAATTGATTGTTTTAACAGAATTGATTAATTTAATTGTATAATTTTAATGGCGCCATTGATTTCTTTACTATATTGTTGTTTTACTTGTTTTGTTTTCATTTATTCTGCTGTATATATTTTAATTGTGTTTACGTAAAAAAGTTTTAATGTTTGAGGAGCTACCGATTTCAAATTTATGTATTGATAGGTTTTGGCGTTCGATCGCTACAGTCACGACTTGATTCTTGGTGAAAGCGTTTACAACTTGGCACAATTGGATCTTACTAATAATTGTCAGAAATTGAGTACCACTTTAAAGCTGAAGGCTCGTGAGAACTTGGGCGAGAATCGCGGTCAGGCGCTTATCTCCATGGCTTATAATTTGCAGTCGAATTCGATTAATTTTGCCGTATTGAAAATGAAGGAACTCCCCAAGGACAATTCTATCGGCTTGATGGGTGCGTTGTTTATTTAATTCCATTCGTTTTTTAATATTGATTGGAACTGTAAGTGGAATATTTTTACTATTCTATATTTTTCCTATTTTTATAAATAATTCAATGCAGAAGCAATTAAAATATAATATTGAAATATAGATGGGCGGATACATTTTCTATTCTTCAGATCCCTACGCTAAGGTCTATATGACGGTGAATGGTCAACGAGTCGCCAAGCAAAAAACCCATGTGAAAAAGAAGACCCAGGATCCGATTTTCAACGAGTCGTTCAGCTTCGACTTGGGCGAAGTGAACGCGGCGGCGCTCGAGTCGGTCGCCTTCCAGGTCGCCATTCTTAACCACGACGGTGTCACGCGGAACGAGCTCATCGGGCAGTGCACCATCGACGCGCAATCGCCGCAATTCGGACAAATACGCGCTACGCCCGGCCAGCAAGTGGCGGAGTGGTACGCAATTTTGCCCTAAGATGTGGCAGGAAATGAGTAAGCCTTGGTTCTATTCTCGAACTCTCATGGCACATGGATACCGAAATTTGGTGGTTTTCAGGTTTACCTGAATTTTTTGGTTTATTCCTTTTTTATTTGAAAAGGGAGGAGTGGAAACTGAGTTTTTTTTTTCTAAAATGGAACTGCAAATCAAAATTTTAATATTATTAAATTTTGAAACTCAAGAAAATTGATTTTTTCGATTTTTGTCCCAAGGGTTCGTCATGGTTTTATTTATTTTTTCATTTATTAACTTTGAATATCTCAATACATTTTTGTATGTCTTTTTACGATCTCAAAATATTCAAGATCTCATTGCATCCATCATATATTTTGTATTTTTTATTTAACACATAAATTCAATTACCCCCGTAAAAATACGAGTCCTCTGGCGACGTGATACGAAAAACGTTGACGGCACATCTTGTCTTGCAATTTTAAAATTGTTTTTATCTTCAACATCCTCCGGTGAATTTTTAAAGTTTCGTTTATATATGACGAAGTTGGTTGTTTCACGTAACAATAAATCATTTCATTGTTATATCCCCAAATAGCTTTTCGATACACGCAAAAAATATCACAATTCAATTAATTTCGAATATTAAATTCCAAAGAAATGGTAGTTTTATTGTTGCAGATTTTTTTAAACATTGACAAAATCGGTTACGGTAACTAACATTACAGTAACCGAAAAATGTTGTGTGTGTGAGGCGAATAATTACGATACATTTTACACAATTTTAGAGGTTTTCAAATATTTTCAGAAAAGGTCACAAAAGAGTTCAGAGTTCATTTTTTAAAACTGAAATTCGAAGCAACTTTCGTTATACTATGTGAACTATGTTGTTTGGAGGTTGATGGCAAAAAAACCATTTATTTTCTTACAACCTAGCAATTCTCCATTTCAATGCCTTGCGGACAAAGGAATTAGTTCCGTAGTTTTAGGGTTTTTATTCCCCGTTTTGCGCCACTTACAAATAACATCGACCAACCCACAGAAATGTCAATTTTTGAGTGTATTCCGAAATTCGTTAAATTTGACAACTTTTAAAAAAATTGAGAATTTTTAAACAAATTTTGAAGAAATCTGCAAAAAATTGAGCAAGCGAATCAACAATAATTAAATAACAAATTTCAATATATGCTAGACATTTATAATATAAGTTTTATATACCGATATTTGAAGGCACAATATATTAAGGGAAATGTCCCTAAATTGCTCGATAACACATCGAACTTACAATTAGCCGTAAAAGTATTATATCAGTCTAGGTTTTTTACGTCAAGTGTAAAATATTATATTAATAGATTGGCGTAGATGGACAAAGTATAAGTTTTATAAGGACAATTAAATGACAACAATTATTATTGAGCCATAACGTACACGCTAGCGATGTTTAATGAGCAAAATTGGTTGGGAACGCCTTTTTTAAGAGTGAAAAAGCTCCCATGCGGATATAAAAACTTAAAAAAACAACAAATGTTATAGTATGCTCTTTCTCATCTTAAAATCAGCTCATTCTAACCTGAGCATCCTTACTTTCTAACCTAATGCGTCCTGACTGGATCAAAAAATCGAAAACATAATGAGATTCGTGCGCATTAAACGGCTCGCCTATAGCCGCCGGCCAGCGCCTCCGCCACCGTTAGCATTGGGTCGATAGAGTTGATTATCGTACCGTCGGGTCCGCCGGCCGTTAGGGACGACGCCGCTGCGGAGGTCGTAACGAGTCCCAACTGCGGTCCGCCATCCGAACCTCCAATTGTCACAACATTTCGTGGCATGACAAATTGCATGGAGACAACACCGCCGTTCAGCGGACTTCCACCCACGGAAATGGGCGGTGAGGCGGAAGCGGCGGCGTCCATATTTCCGGCGCCACGCGGTTGACGTGGATGACTGTGGGTGCGAATGTGCTTGGAGAGGTGGTCAGAGCGCATAAACTTTTTCCCTAAATATGAAAATATCACTTTAATTTTTAATTTATTTCAGTGAAATCCAGGTTGAATCCTTGTTTATGGTTTGATTTTGACGAAAAGTTAGTGTCAACTGATCTTTGGTGTATTGAAAATGAAAGACCAAAAAACAAAAAATGGATGTTTAAATGCTTTTTGAGAAAATCGCATTTTAAAATATTTTTTCTTTAAAAATAATGAGAAAAGGTTCGATGTTTTAATTATATCTCATTCAAATCCAAATTTTGGATTTTGCTAAACGTTACTTACCACAATAAGAGCATGCAAATCGTTTCTCGCCGGTGTGCGTCCTTCTATGGCGCTGCAGTTCGTCGGAGCGCGTAAAACTTTTCGAGCAGGACGGCCAATCGCAAGCAAATGGCTTATTACCGGCATGACCGCGCAAATGCGCCCTCAAATGTGAAGTTTTGCCGTATGTCTTATTGCAAATGTGACAGACGTGTAGACGACCTCTTTCTCCACTAAACAAAAAAAAATAATGAAAAATAAAATGTGAGATTCCTGGTCAATTTTCAATTCTTTTCAGTCGATGTCAGCATGGCGCAGTGGGTTAAGCGGTTGAGCCAGCAGTGTCTTGTGCTGCTGGTTCAATTCCCACCCAACGCGGAAATGTCAGTGAAATACGCGATGATGTTCCTATATTATACCATCTTTCGGCTGAGGAAACGTGATGAGTTAAATCGTCTGAGCGTGTACTTTTTTCAAAAATTCAATAATTTTTTTTTAAAAAAGTATTCTTTTTTCAATCAAATTTAGGGGGAAAAATTTTTTTTGTGATTTGAATATTAAAAAAGGATCTTGAGGCGAATTAGGTTAAAAAATGGGAAAACATAAAATGAAACAAAAACATGCATTTTGGGTGGGGGTCTGTATTTTTTGTACTCAATAATTCAATTTTTTACAATTTTCTGGAAGTTTTACTGAGTTCACCGAAAGCATACCAGCAACATATTCAACTTTTCTAAGCTGAAATATGGCTGTTTGGAATGGTTTAACCATAAATTTTGATCAGATATGACCTTGCCGACGTATTATTTGAATCTTCTCTCCAGCATTGCACGAAAAAAGTAAGAAAATTAAATTTGAAAAAAATCTCACATCCGCTGGCCTGTCATGCTGGTGGTCGCGCAATTCGGACAAGTGCACGCGATTCGTTTGCTTTGCTTTTTTGGCGTGGCGCCGTCGGAGAGAAAACTCGTCGATGGCGTACCGCCGTCGGTCGTCGAGAAATCGCCAGTGTCGCCGCTGCCCCCGCCGTTGTCGTTGGCGTAAGTCGCGTATTTATGATTGGCGCCGGCCGGCGCCGAATTGCCGAATATGGTGGAAAAGGCTGAGGAACGATTTGCCGCCTTTCCGCCACTAACACCACCGCTTCCATTCACCACGCCGCCCCTCACCACAGACGCATTCGATGGCGTGGACGTGCCGCTGTCGTTCGTGATGATCCATTTCTGCGGATCGTTCGGATCTTGTTGGAAGTGCAAATTTCCTGAATTGATGGATTATAGAAATATTATTTCTTATTTTAACAAAATTTATTTTCAAAAATATTAATTTTTTCTAAAAAAATCTTCATCAAAATTTCTTAATCAGTGCCAACAAAAAGTTCGTTATAACACTCTTAATTTTAATCCGTACCAAAATTAAAAGGTTTTCAAAATTTTTTTTTTTGGTTTATCACTCCCACAGAAAAAATTATTTCAGCTCTGCACTTTGGAAATAATCAGCAATTTTTATATTGTTCAAAATTCAAACCCCGAAAACGTTAAATTAATTTTCTCAAAATCAAAAATGACAAATTCCAAATACAGTCCGCCAAAATATACTTTTTCCAAAAAAAAATTACCAAGCGTTATTCGCTGTTGTGCCGGCGTTTTGGGAGAATCCTTTTTTGGCAGCTGGCCGGAAAACGTCATATCCTCGATTTCCTCCTTCGGCTGCACCAATCCGGTCGAAACGCCGGCGGCCGACGCCGACGAGGACGGTGCGCTCTGGTGGTTTTGGAGTAAATGATTGGAGAATTGGCCGGAATGCGACGCGGCCACAACAATTCTCGGCGATTGTTGTTGCGTAGCGGTTATCCTCTGCAGTTGTTGTTGATGCTGTTGTTGTTGTTGCAGAAACACTCGACCACCGTTCATTTGAGATTGTTGTTGTTGTGACGATTGAAGTTGAATCTAAAAATACTAATTTTTGAATTTATCAAAAAAACTCTAGGGCATATTCAAATCACCACACGATTTTTTTACTGTTTTTGCAATCAAATTAAAGTTACCATAATAGCAGCTTATACTTTTTAAAAAAATGTTAATAAAATATATGCATTTTTTATTTAAAAAATATCCCAACAAATCAAAAATTGAAAAAATGCAATAATTATCAAAATCCAAAAAAATTTTAACCCGATTTTCAAATAAAAGAATTCAATCACAAAAATTTTTAATAAAAAAAATTTCTTTATTTTTTTTTCCAAAATCACTTTCAAGAATTGAAATTCGGCAACAATTTCGGTAAAATTCAAGCATATTTAAAATGACTACTCCAAATTCATAGACTCGGTTTTATTTTAAATTTCATTTAAATTTTATAGCGCAATTCCCAAAAAAAAAAAATCCCACAATAATTACAAAAAATTACCTAAAAACAATAACATAATAAAACTTAAATTAATATAGAAACACGATGGTTTTTAGAAAAAAAATTTGTGCACGTGTTCCAAAATTAAAAAAAGTTTAAAAAATGTAAAATGAAGTAAACCTGAGAATTTTGCGATGAGCTGACGCTGGCGCTCGAAGCAATTATAATATTTCCGCTAACAATTTTGCCGTCAGCGGTTTGAAGTTGAATCTGTTGGCCGGGTCCGCCGCCACCAGCGCCCAATTGGGCGAATTGTGATTGAAGATTCTGTGTTTGTTGAGATTGCGAAGAGGAACTGGTAGCTTGCATCACCGGAATAAAAGTAACCTAAAAGCAAAACTACACGATAAATTTTAAAACACCAAAATAAGACAACATACGGGAGATTGTTGAGAGCCCGGCTGCCTTATCAAGTAGACTTGCTGGGGAGTGCCGGAAGTTGTTGTGGTGGTATTGCTGGCCTGAATGGGCATTACACCAGCGCTGGTAGAAGTGCCGCCACGCTGATTAATGAGAATTATTCGCTGATTGGAGCCGCTTGATATCATTTTAGGAGGCAGAACAAACTAAAAAATGTGTTTTATGAATTAAAAAATTTCATCGGAGTGACAAGTAATCGTTTCAAAAGAAAAAATTTTTTACGTAAATTTTATCTGACTTTAAAAAGTCAATGATAACATTACTGAGATAAAAATGCACGGTTACTTGTATTTGTTTCTGTTGACCACCACTGTTGGTTACAATTTGTTGCTGATTTTGCATGTTCGAAATCGCCGCCGTGGATGTCGACGGAGAAGCGAATTCGGAAAACTCGTTTTTCGGTATAACCAGCTGAATATTTTGTTGAACCTGTTGATTTTGGTGCTGCTGTGGCTGATTTCGAAGGTTATTTGCGGATTTGAAATTGGTGTTACTCATTCGGCTCATTTTTGTGTTCATTTATACATTAGCTCAAATTTTCGCGGACGAATTTATGACGAATTTGTCGTTAAAAATTTATCCAATATCACATAGAATTTTGATAAAGCGCGATTCTGAAAACCAACATTCTTAATTGTTTGTATTATTTAAAATTAAATTACGGATAAATTTTTAAATTATTATTTTATTGCTCGAATGTTGATGCTTGTTAGCAAATTTTTTGTGATTAATTTATTAAAGCATGCTTTTCGTGTAGGTAATTTATTAACTAAGCTAACTATCTTTATTCAATTGGCATTCTTCGCAAAACCATAAAAAATTGTTATGCAGAAGTGTAGGATGGACATTTCAAGCGTAGAGGACATCCCATTTTTGTGTTGCACGTTGGCAAGATACATAATATTAAAAGTAGTAGGAGGAGAAATCAAATCTACCGAACAAACAAAAAATGGGAGCAAATTTGCACTACAGCAAATAACATTGGTTGGACAAACCAAAGGAAGACACATTTGCTATTTTTCTAAATAAAAAAGGGCAGAATGTTTAGTAAACGAAGACAGACTAAAAAGACTTGCGTAAATCAGTTACGAAAAACGATAACGGCGAGAAAAAATGAATATGTGGGTGTTGACGCCTCACTTCAATGCGGCGACAAATTTTTGCATTGCTCCCAATTTACTCTTATTGTCTGTCTCTTCAATTCTTTATTCCTATGGGTTTCGTACTTTCCACATCTACATTCTTTAGCCATACATATCTTAGCTTCGTCGAGTTGTATGTACGAAAAGAAGGCAGAAACAGTCGAATTGTTATATATGCAATGAAAAATACAACATCAGCACACACACACACACACACACACACACACACACACACACACACACACACACACTAGCAATATTAAATTTTATGATGCAAAGTTGTGGTCTTCGACAATGGAAACGATAAAAAACATACGTATTGCTTTCTCTCGTTCCGCCTTTACCCAAATGTTACTCCCCTATTATTATTTCCAAATCTCCAGTAAAAGAGACGACGCACGGAAAACCTCTCTATGCAACGCACGGGGAAATTATATAAAACAACGCCGTGTGAAAAAAAATAAAAGAATAAATAATCTGAACAAATTCCCAATTTCCTGGTTCTTAACATCTATCATCGTTTGAATTTTCGGTTCGTTTTCATTATAATTATTATATGAATGGAAAAGATATCAAAATTCTCAAAAAGGCCAAAAAAGCTAAAAACAAATAAGTGAATCGAAGTAATAAAAAACGCACATCGATAAGACGATTAAAGAAGACAAACGACAATCAAAGTTCGCGAGAAATTCCTCCTCTAGGAAAGGAGGGGTAATTTCAAACGCAAATGTCTGTCTCTCCTCCCCGGAAAATAAATCAAGAATTAGAAAAGGAAGAAAAATATAGCGCGATTTTTCTTTTATGACCAGCAAAGGAATTTTTCGGATTATCGCATTATTAGATAAGTCAATATCAATCCAATTGAGATCAAAATCGATTTTCGACAGCTATTCAAATTAAGAAAATTAATTATTTTCAAACATTAAAACCACTTCAAAAATAGGAAGTTTTACAGACGAAAAATAAAAAATAAAATAAAAATCAACTTATCAAAAAAAATTTGAATATGAAAACAAAAAAAAACATTCTGATGGTGGGACAACTAAAAGACTCTTTTCGGTCCAAAATTGAAAAATTATCTTTTGGTTACTTCATCTTAGAATCGCCGGTGGTTCTCCCACTTTAAACGTTCTACAGTCGTGTTTTAACACCCGTGGCCGATAATATGTGTCCGGGAATACCAAAAAAGACCTCAAATTTTCAAAGTGCTACATATGGGGCAGTGTTGGTCGGGGGCCAAAAGTGAGTGTTTTTGGTATGCCCTTGACACTTATTATACAATATTTTTGTTACATAATGAAATTTAAATTTTGAAAAATTTAAACGAAAATTTTTACCCCTTACGTGTCTAAGTAATTCCCCATAAAATTCCATACAATGAAATAAGCATAGAAAATCAAAAATAACGACAATAAATTTAATAACTTCATAAATTAAAAGAATTAAATTTTTTGATAAAGTTTTACAAATTAACAGGTGTACTAAAAAATACGTATGTAATCTATCTATACATTGTACATTTCTTGCGTGAGGCATGTGTATGTTATGTTGCTCTATATTTTTGCAAATATTTGCCTTACAATTCAATGTACATAGCTTAGAAAGTGTGTTATATAGGTGAAAAAAGAAATATGAAAATGATGAAAGCAATAAATTTTAGAACACATCTTTTCCGCTTTTCTCTGCTACACGAGCAAAAAAAACTCAATTCATTTCAATTTCTCCTCCCAAAATGTCTCATAGAAACGCCCTTTGGTTTCCTTATCAATACATGCAACAACAAAAACCTGCGAAAATCAGAGTCAACCCGTTTACACTATATATACGTGTTTTCCTGTACATATATCGACTTCAAAAAATTTACATATGTCAATTACCAATTACAAAAAATATCAACAAAAAATATTATAAAAAATTAAAATGCATAGACTATTATACCAATAAAAACAAATTAGAAACTTAAACTGACTCACACTAAATAAGGTGACAGCCGCTTTTCATCGAAATCGTAACTAATCGCAACGCACTGAAGCTTCACGCAATCTATATATTAAAATATCTTACAAAAAAAAGATTAAAAACAAAAAATGCAAAAAATATTTAGTTATACATATAAGAAATTCTCTGAAACTCAAAATTCGGCATTTTTTCGAAATAAAATATAAATATTTTGGCGTGAATATACTGAGCTAATTTTTTTCTCTAGTCCAGCTATATATGTAGGTGTGGTTTATAGTCGGATTTTGTGGTAGGATAATCCGACAAAAAAGTTTTCGTTTGCAGTAAGACAACTACATCAAAAAATTCTTTCCATTACGCATGTAAAAATAATTTTTATAATTTCGACAAAAAATTTCAAAAAATTATATCAATTTGAGGTAAACTATAAACAAATCAAAAGACCCGATTTATCAAAAGATCGATTCCTCAAAAGACCCGATTTCGTATTTAAGAGGGAGTAAGAAAGTTTTCATCTCAAAAATAAATTTTATATCAATTTTTGCTTGGCCGTGGAATGAATAAAAATTCTGGCTAAATTGGCGAATGTGGGACCACAACCGTTTTGCATATTTCATATATCATTCGAATGCTGATGATGCACAGATTTCAGATATCCATTTTTTCGGAAGCGCAAAATCGTTGATTTTCCAATACACAAAGGTCAGAAATCTACAGGGGGAACAAAGGTAGTGCAATTTTAAGAAAATATCAGAAAATTTATTTTTTCTTCAAACCATTTGAAATCCTTAAAAATCGATTAAAATAATACGGAAATGTATTTTATGGCCTTAAAAATACATCATCATTGGTGTTTCAGCGATTTTGGGAAAAATAAAATTTTTGGTATGTTCTTAAAATCACACTACCTTGGTCCCCCCGTGGATTTCTGACCTTTGCGTGTTGAAAAATGAAAATGTTTTGCGTTTCCGAAAAAAATTGATTGTATATATGGAATCTGCGCATCATTACCATTCGAATGACATATGAAATATGTAAAACGGTCGTGGTCTCACATTCGCCAATTATCCCAAAATTCTGACGTTAGTATCACAGACTTGAATTTTTTCCTAAAATTATAGCTTGGTCCCCTCTGTGGATTTTGGATGTCCCTATCAAGCCAGAAATGCGTTTCCCATGATTTGTTTTGTCGTTTCTATCGTTTTTAGCACATTTGGAAACATAGAGCTGTTTTCGGACGCTTTCGGGTGGTAACCTTATTCCCTAATTATACCAAAAACAAACCTTCTAGCTCAGGAGTTAAAAATGCGACCTATTAATTAAAATATGTAGGTTAAAAAGAGTTATAGACTCCTTCTAACTAACTCCTGAGCTACAAGATTCATAATCAAGAAGGAGTTCATGTAAAAAAATTTTTACATGCGTAAAGGTTTTTTGCATAATTCCTTTAGTGAATATTTTGGAATTATTGTTAAAAAGTGTTTGTCCCCAACAGATGATATCATTTTTGTAAAAAAATTCGAATTAATATTTCTCACTTTTTCTTGCACAATTTTGCTGCGTTTATTTATTCGAAAATAAAGGACGCGAAATTTTTATATGCTTTTTTGAGTGGGGGGGGGGTGCGCGAATTTTTTAAAGAGAAATTTGTATCAGAAAAATCAAATTTCTGTGGGGGCGGGCCGCATTTTTTGGGGCCGGAAAATTTTTCAGCGGTCAAAAAGGTCGATTTTTTTACTTTAATTTTAATTTCGTATTTTTTACTTTAATTTTAATTTCGTATTTTTTACCTTCGGGTTTTATTTTGTTTTTAGCTTTTGGTAGTTTTTTACGCACATGAAACTTTTCTTGCTTTGTTGACATATAAATTTCTGTTATTATTTTAGGAATCTTTGACATCGACGAAGTTTAACCGATCTCCAGCTCAAGATGGTAAGATAATAGATTTAGTATATTTTGAATTTTTTCGTCATTAAAATGTAGTTTCTATAATTAATTAAATAATTTTAGACGATCTCGAAGAATAACAAGATGATGGGTCACCTGAACTATAAAATGAAGGTGATTGTCCAAGATAGCCGAATTTTTATTGGATATTTTAAAGGTAATTCTAACTTTCGATTTTATGTTTTTTCTGTAATTATTTTTGTTGAAATTTGTTTTGACAAAAAGTTGGAGTTTGAAATTTTTGATGTTTGGAGGAATTTTTTTTGGAGTTATGTGAATATGGTCGCCACCATTTTCTGATTTATTTCGATCATTTTAGTATTTAAATTGTAGAAAAACGCACGGAAAGAAGTAGAAAAAATTCTTAAGAAAAAAATGTGGCACAAATTAAAAAATTGATTTGGAGGAGGAAAAAAACGTAGAAAGGGCGCCAAAACAATTTCAAAATTAATTTTTATATTTATCTAATTTATTAAAAGTTTATTATCATTAAAAATTGAATAGAAAGTCGTAAAGTTGCTTATTTTTATGCTAGATGCTAGATATTATATAATATCTAATAACTTTTAAAACCAATTCTGGCCTGAAATAGCTGGTAACTATATTCTCTTGTTTGACTATTTTTTATTACTATTTTATGGTTGTAACTAACATCATTTCGCTGTATTTCATTTTGTTTAGCTTTCGATAAGCACATGAATATTATTCTCGCCGATTGCGAGGAGATGCGTGCCGTTAAGCCAAAGCCGGGCAAGAAGCTCACGTCCGAAGAGGAGAAGAGAGTACTCGGACTCGTTCTTCTGCGCGGCGACAAGATTATCTCCATTTCCGTGGAGGGCCCGCCGCAGAAGGAGGACGACTCGGCGAAGATGCCGAAGGCCGGCGGACTCGGTGGTGCGGGAGTGGCGAGGTCAGCGCCGCGCGGAATGCCCGCTATTGTGCCGCCCGTTGGACCGCCTGGAGGTGAGTGAAATTGATGTTTCACTTGCATAATTTTCAATTTTTTTCTTTTAGAAAATTACAATTAAAAATGCTACAAAAATGGCATTAAAAAATTTTTTTCTTTATGTTTTTGGCGTAATTTTGTAAAAAATTAATTTCAAAGAATTTATTTTTATTTCAAAGACTAAATGTTGTTATATTTTTTTACATTATTTTTAATAAGACCACATAAAACGATAATGACAATTATATCCAAAATAAAGGCAAAATAAATTTTTTCACGTTGTCAAATTATTTAACTAATCAACGTTCCAGGCTTGCAAGGACCAATTCGGGGCATCGGTGGACCGGGAATGAACGCGATGCAGCCGGGATTCGGTGGAATGCCGCCAATGCCTCCTTCCAACCGACCGTATTAATTTATCCAATCCTTTTCCTCCTTTTATCTGTTACGTTTTAAGTGGGGGAGGAGTTCATTTAGGATTTTAGATACGTTTATGGTTTATTTAAAGTGCGATTTAAAAAAAATTTTATTTTCAAATTGTCGAATTTCTGTTTGTTGAAATTTTTTGGTTTTATAAACCGTAAAATTACTGAAAATGATTTTGGGCGGGTTGCGAATTTTGTTTTTGATGAATAATTTATTCAATTTTTGCATTTAATAGAACACGAATGTGGATTAATTAAACTATTTTTTGGCCTCATTTCGGCACGTGTGGCTCCTTCCTTGCTTGAATATTATCTGTTATGTTTGATTCATTTTTTGTATAAAATAAATTCTTTTCACCTTCACTTTTTATACTTTGTTGGAAGTTTCAACTTTTACATACTGCAACAATTTTCTTGGTAATAAAATTCACACATTTGTCGTAGAACACATTAATTTAAAGAAAAAATAAATAAAATTTCAATTTTTGCGGGAAAAATAATTTTTTCTGGCATGGGCGACTATATTCTTCAGATTATTCTAATTTGGGCAATATTTTGCAGATGCCTCCTAAGAAGCCGGTTGAAGAGAAAAAGACTCCATTTTTGGGAAGAATTGGAACGAATTTGAAGGTTTATTTTCTGTTTTGAGGGGTATAAAATATATATATGCAACCATATACAAAGAATGGATATAGATGGGAATCCTCGGCATTCCCAACGTTGGCAAGAGCACCTTCTTCAACGTGCTCACCAAAAGCGAGGCGCAGGCAGAGAACTTCCCGTTCTGCACGATCGACCCCAACGAGAGTCGTGTGGCCATCGACGATGAGCGCTTTCATTGGCTGGTGGAGCACTACAAACCGCTCAGCCGTGTGCCCGCCTACCTGAACGTGGTCGACATCGCCGGTCTGGTGAAGGGCGCCTCCGAGGGGCAAGGTCTAGGCAACGCTTTCCTCTCGCATGTGGGCGCGTGTGACGCGCTCTTTCATTTGTGTCGCGCGTTCGAAGACACAGAGGTGACACACGTTGAAGGTAATAAAATTTGGAAATTTATCTGCTTTAATATATGGCTTGAATTTTTTTGTCGACTTTTTTTAAATAATTATTACAAAAAATAATTTATCCATTCATAAAATTTTATTTTATGTTTTATATTCAAATTAATTTTTAAAATATAGGCGAAGTTGATCCCGTTCGCGATTTGGGCATCATTAGCGAAGAATTACGACTAAAGGACCAGGCCTATTTGGAAGGCGCTCTCGACAAGGTGGAGAAGTTGGCCGTGCGCGCTAACGACAAATCAAAGAAACCCGAATACGAGACACTCAAAAAGGTCGAGGAAGTGTTGAAAAGCGGCAAATTTGTACGACAACATGAGTGGAATGAGAAGGAAGTCGAAGTATTGAATAAGCATCTATTTCTCACCGCGAAACCCATCGTATATTTGGTGAATCTTTCGGAGAACGACTATATAAAGAAGGTGGGTTTTTATTAATAATTTTTTTTGGTTCGTATGGGTTATTGGATCTCAAAAAAATTTTTTCAATGATTTTTTTATGTTTTATGTCACGGGTAATTCAAATTTAATAATGTTTTTTCTGGTTTTGTTATTTGTTTTTGTTTAGTTTGACATTTTATCTAGGGGTGGGCTATAGCGAACACCCCCACCCCAACACATGTGCAATTGGGGGTGGGGTATGTTAAAGTTGGGGACTCGAAGTTTGGCTTAGACTTCAACACGTGATGGGAGGTCGCTTTAATTCACCCCCAGTGAAAATGTCAAAAAATGCAAAAACAAAAAAATTAGAAGAAACATTAAACTCGAATTCTCCGCGCCAATTTTTTATGTTCAATAAACATTTTTGTACTGAAAACTTTTGCACATATTGTAACTTGTATTATAATAAGTAAATTTTAGAAGAATAAGTGGTTGCCGAAGATTAAGGCGTGGATCGACGAGTTCGACGCGGGTAGCGCCATTATTCCGTTCAGCGGCGTTTTCGAGCTGAAGGTTATCGAAATGGACGCGGACGCGAGAGCGGAATATTTGAAGCAGTCTGGCGTGCCGAGCGCTCTCGACAAAATCGTTAAAACCGGCTATAAGGCGCTTTGTTTGGAATATTTCTTCACTTCCGGCAAGGATGAAGTGCGCGCTTGGACCATACAGGTGATTTTTCGTATTTTCTGAGAAAAGGAATAGGGGCAATGTCGTGATGAAAAAAATATTTTATTGTTTTATGTACGTTTTAAATACATAAATAAATTTTTACCATAAAATTATAATATCATGTGTGTAAAAATATAGAATATATTATTATGAAATCGTACACAAATTAAATATTTAGAAAGGTACAAAGGCACCTCAAGCTGCTGGTCGAATTCACACTGACTTCGAGAAGGGCTTCATAATGGCGGAGGTGATGAAGGTGGCCGACCTAATGGAGCTTGGCAGCGAGAATGCGGTGAAAGGCGCGGGAAAATACCGTCAACAAGGACGAAACTATACGGTTGAGGACGGTGACATTATTCTTTTTAAATTCAATGCCGGCGCGGGACTAACAGCTGCGAAGAAGAAATAATTTTTTTCCGTTTTGCTTCAAACTTTTCAGAAATGCCCATTTTTTATAAGGCTAAGCATATATTTTTAGAAAACTTTGTTCAAAATATTTTGAATAAAAATTACCAAATTTGTATTTTAAATAAAAAGAAATGCGGACTTTTAAGCGTAGAAGCCAACCGATTAGATTGCAAGATCGTTGTTGAAGATGGTGTATTTTGGATTTTTTTGCAAAAATCAGGAGGGGCTTTTATTTCGGCGCATGCTGTGTCTATTGAATTTGTTAATTGGTACGCATATATGCCTGTTTTGTTTGTTGTTTATCGAATTTTTATAGATGCTGTTAATGCGAAATAAAAATAAATTATTTACAGTCTTCTTTTTCGGGCAGTTTCACCTCTTTATATTTTCGAGATTATGTATAGAAAATATTTCGCTTTTTTGTTTTTGCATTATACCTGTTTTAGAACTATTATGTATTTCAGGAAAAAAGCATGGAAAATAAATTGTGTTTCTTGGTGGAAGACTATGAAGTGGAGGTGCCAGAGCATTTCGAGCTTTTTTCTGTGGTAGTCGACAACTACATCAAGACTTACTCCGGCGATTCCGACGGTCTTCCGAAGTTTATTTTAATTTTGAGCAGTGCATTATTTGGTAATGGATTATTAGTGCTTCTATGAAAGTGAACTATAGTCGAAATAATTATTTTTACTCGCGTAAGAGGAAAAAATTAAAATGAGTTCTCGTGCAAAAATTTGGCATTTTGTCTAGAACGAATTTCACGTTGAATGATTTTGTAAATTTGCGATTAAAATTTGCAAAAATAAAAAATAATTATTACCATAACACTGTATCCCATTTTTGAAAAAAAACGGAAATGTACTCACGGAAATGTACTCCGCCAATTTAAATTTTCCCGCCGAATTCAAACGCAGTTCGGGGGCCAGACGGTTAGACACTGATCTCTCGCCACGCGTTCGATTAGAAGTCGAAAAATTAGCTATTTCAAGCTATTTTTTGCAAAAAATGCCGTAATTTGTGTGCAAGTTGCAAAAAAACTTCACGCTGTTTTCCTACACAAACCCTTGGCATAGAGTACATTTCCGTTTTTTTAATGGGATATAGTGCATAATAAACAAAACGCGAAATGTCGCGTCGAAACAGTTCAAACTGGATGTTTTAAGTTGGAATTTTTTGCAACTAAGGATGTGATATGAATTAGAACTGCAATAGTTTAATGAAATTAAAATTAATTGAAGAAGAAAACAATTGGTTTCCAACTCAAACATATAATTTTTTCAGAAAGGGAGAATGTGTCATTCCGTTGAACAACTTCAAAAAGGACCATTTGCAATTGATATTGGACTTTTTTAATGCCTTGAAGGAGCACTCCTCGCCTCAGCAAAACGCCACCGACGTTGATGATGGGTGCGCCACGCAGACAGGACTGGAGCAATTAAGTGTGAAGGATCCGGTGTTTGCAACGCTTAGTCATTTGAGCGCGGAGGTTAAGGTACTCTTTTCAGCTTTTATATACTTATATCGATTTTGACGAAGTCAAATATTTTTGTTGCTGATTTGCAATTTGAAAGTTATTTTCATTTTTTGTTAAGATTTTTTTGTTAAGAACTACTACCATTCGAATGGTCATTTTATAACCAAAATTTAGCTGACGAAATTGCCGGACTGGGCGCAAGAGTTCTTCGAGAAAGTTCCCAAAGAACATCTTTTCCAAGCGTCAATGTTGGCGAATTATTTGCTCGCTCATTCTTTCATCGAACACGCCGCCTTTTTTATTGCCAATAAGCTCAAGGTTGATTTTACATATTTTTAAATATTTATATTTCTGGAAAATATTGCGGCAATTGATTCGATTCTTTATTCTTTCGAGATAAAAGAATATCTGATAAGGTCAGATATTATAAAGTTGAAAAATATATAAGCGAGATGAGCCCCCCCCCCCCCCCCCCCCCATTATCCGTCCGCGACATCGTTTAAATCGAAAAATAATCGAAATGTCTTTAGAAAGTTAAAGACATACCCCCCCCCAATTGGGGGAATTTTATTTTTTCCTATCGTGTTTTCATATCGCAAACCGTCTTCATCAAAGGTTTTTTTTTCAGTCATTTGGAAGCGTTTCGGAAATGCGCGAATATATGAACGCGAAGAACGATTTCAAGAAGAATGAATTCGATTTGCTGGCTAACGATCCTAGTTGGCGTGAACGTCTGCTGGCGGAAGGTATCATTGACGAGGAAAAATAAGGTTCTTCATTATTAATATATATATATGTATGTTTCAAAGTTTCTGCCTTTGTCAATTTACTGTATACATCTTGTTGTTTGAATTTGTTGAACGTTGTTTTTGACAAATTTTGATAGCTAAAATATTGTTGATTCAAATTTTTATTTTTTTAAGTTTCCGGTCTAAAAAAGCTTATGATATAATCATTGATTCGATTGACCGAAAAGACGTTTCATCGTCGTTCACTTTTCTTTTTGATTCAATTGCCTCAGGGCTGCTGGGTTGTAGAGCCACGATGTGGTTTGAAGCTGAAAAAGGTCCGGTTAATTTCTTATTTTTCTGGATTAGTTTAGAGCTTTTTATGCGGAGCTCGCGATGTGCTTTTTCTAGTTTAAAATTGAATAAATTTTCAACTTTAACTGACCATTTGCCGTGGCGAACGCTGCAAGGATAGCCTGCCCAAACACGAAGTGAGATTTCACTTTCCATTGAGCTTGTTTTCTCCGAAAGTCTCCATTCATAAAATCGTGCAAATTAGCCTAAAATTAAATTAAAAACTTGAAATTTAATTATGAAAATCAATAGAACTATGGAATTAAACTATGTTGTTATTCAGTTCAGTTTATTTGGACAAACTTGCACAATATGTTAGTCAAAATTAGGCTGTACCGGATGTATTGTCCAGTAGTGTCCTTTGCCGTTCGAAGCTCTATTTATTTTAACAAAGCAATCATTCAGGGACAAATTGTGACGAATTGAATTGCGCCAACCTGTCCCGCGCCATCTAAAGTATGGGTAATTCTCCGCGATCCATTCGTAGATTTGGGCCAACGTTTTGCGATATTCTGAACAGCTTAAAATAGCCATCGCAATGAGGCCGATGTACGAATGTGGTGGTTTTAAAACAAATGAGGCCTCCGAATTTACTGATGAATCTTTGACGACGTCACTTCTATGATTCGTCGAGTTTATCACCGGGTCTTCCATCATTTTTGTAGGATGCTGAACAAATTTACCGAACATATTTTTATTTATCGATGATGTGTATGATAAGTCGAGGACCATATGTGTATTTAATTCGTCGGATTCCAGTTCAGCATTCTGTGTCCGTGGTGGGTAACAATTTATTTTCGCTGAATTCATAGCGGGGATATTTAATGATGGGAATATTGATGAGTTACTTGAATTGCCGACGACAACCGTCGAGGATTTCATAATTTTGACCAAATGTTTGAGCAAAAATAAAAATTTCAGGTTTAAATTTGCCATCCATGTTAATCTTATCATGATTTAAGGAAAAGCGCCGCATTATTCACTTCATTAGCCTAGCATTTTCGTGAAAAGTAGAAAATTTGGCGAAAAGACATGCGAAGTCCGTTGGTTTTTGCGTGGAGAAAATGCCTTTTGTGTTTGTTATTATTTGCAACGAAACAATAACCGGCCGAAACGGAGAATCGCATCAAACAACAAATTACTCGAATAAAACAGATTTCAAATGAAAATTTTCATTGTTGTACAAACTCAATTTATGTTTCTGCTCATTTGCCGTTTTCTTCTGACTGGCACAATCAACATAATGAGTAATTGAATTGAATGTGCGTGCTTATATTTTACTTTACAAATATGAAACTCCACAGCAATAAAAAAAACCTCGAAAGACACTGATTCAAATTGAAATGTAATAAACATTACTTTAATAATGAAGTTGTAAACCTTTTTTTAAATACTAAAATAATCTTTTATTATTTTTCCTTCAAATTTTATACAAAATTACAATATCAACCTTTTTCATAAATGTTAAAAAATGTATTTCGGGCACTAAGTTTTGCGAATACATATGGGATTTCAAACTGACAATTTAAATTAAAATTTTATCCTGCTTTACTTTTTTCTCTGGACCACTAAATACTGCTTCCAGTACATTCGACTCCGAAATTCAAAAATTGAGAATCCACGTCTCTTCGTCTGCTATCTTATTATTGCAACGCGAATTCATATCCAGATGTGAATAGTAGAATGAAAAGTAATCTGAACCACGCTAATTCATATTTGGATATGAACTCGCGCTGCAATAATAAGATAGAGTAGGCGAATTTTCTACTTCAAAAAGTAAAATCTACGGGTACTTTTTTGACAACCCATAACTCAGGGCACAAATTTCTTCAGATTCGATTCAGTTTTTGATGCTCTTTCGATTGGTATATAAAAAGTCGCGGGCCCTAAAGCTGAGTTTTTATAATTTGAGCCATAAATCTTTATTATCTAGTCAAAAAATGGTGATTTGGACAAATGTCAAGTAAAAATAGGGGAAAATTGGCGAATGTGGGACCACGACCGTTTCGCACATATCAGCGAATTTGCAACAGGGATGCGTTTTGTCAGCAAATTAACCGCAACACAGAACATTTTAATTTTGGCGCCAATTAAAATCTGAATTTTTTACAAATGGACAGTACACTACAAATGGGTTTTTTCATTGGATTCAGCTCGTTGAGACGAGTATTTTGAATACATATAACGCATAGTTAAAAAAATAATGGCTACAGTAAGATACAATAAGCTGTCTTCCTCCAGGATTCAGGTTATGAAAGATTACTGTAGACATGGCTACAGTAATCTTTCATAACCTGAATGCTGAAGGAAAACACAGCTTATCTAGAGCCCTAGTACATCCAGTTTTAAAAAAAATGTGCTTTAATTTTTTTTACCAAATACATTTATTTGGAGAATTTATTACGGAAAATTTGTTATTATTATACATTACAACATAGTCCATTCAATTCGAAAAGTAGACGGACGGAGCTGGCGGTTCTTCGGTTGGCTTTCCACTACCATTGGTTGGTGTTCCCTTAGGCGGCTTTCCATTAGTTGGTGTTCCCTTAGGCGGCGTTTCATTGGTTGTTGCTCCTTTAGACGGCGTTACGTTGGTTGTTGTTCCCTTAGGCGGCGCTACATTGGTTGGCATTCCCTTAGGCGGCGTTACATTTGTTGGCATTCCCTTAGGCGGCGTTCCATTCGTTGGAGTTCCACCACCGTTAGTCGGCGTTCCATTGGTTGGCATTCCCTTAGGCGGCGTTCCATTCGTTGGTGTTCCACCACCGTTAGTCGGCGTTCCATTCGTTAGTGTTCCCTTAGGCGGCGTTACATTCGTTGGTGTTCCACCACCGTTAGGCGGCGTTCCATTCGTTGGTGTTCCCTTAGGCGGCGTTCCATTCGTTGGTGTTCCCTTAGGCGGCGTACCATTCGTTGGTGTTCCACCACCGTTAGGCGGCGTTCCATTCGTTGGTGTTCCACCACCGTTAGGCGGCGTTCCACTAGTAGGTGTTCCACCGGTAGGCGTCCCAATAATCGGCGGCGTGTCGGGCGTCCCAATCGTGGGCGGTGTGTCGGGAATCGACGGCGAAACAGGTGGCTTCCCCTCCTTCGGCTTTTCGGTGTCCGTCCCCACCGCTACGGCACCGACGTTGTTTTTATTTCTGCGTTTAGCACGAGATTTGCCTTTCTCCGATTTCGCGGCATCCGATGGGGCGAGCTTGTCGAAACCTGTCTTGCTTGTTTCGTTGTTCTGGTGTGCCTCCTTCTTACGGGGCTTTCGCGTGGACATCGGAGAGAAGGCGCTCTTATCTTTCACCTTTTCCTTCAAACTACCTAAAAATTTCATTTTCGAAAGGATAAAATAGTACGAACAAAAATTTCCGCAAAAAGTTTTCAGGCAATCAAATATGTATGAAAATGTCCCAATAAAAATCTGAATTAAACCACTGTTTTGATAACGAAAAAACCTACATAAGCTTTGTCCCGTTTGCTGATCAGGCTTCTGGTTTCGACATGCCGCACAATCTGGTGGCGCTTTTGTAGCGTTTATTGGCGGCGCCTTTCCACCGTTATCCGTAACCAAGTTGACGTAATTGACGTATTCTTTGCAAAACTCTTAAAAATCAATCATTTCACACAAAACAACATTTTGTATTGCCTAAACAAACTTACTTTTCACATCGTGCCGAGAAGCCATTTTCTTCGCCAAGGCAAACTGTATTATGGCATAATGACAGTAGACGTATTGGTCCTCGGTCTGCACGGCGAGAAAGCGCTGAGAGCGAAGATCCCGTAAGAGGTGAACAGAATCGGGCATGGTTGCGTTGCACAGCGACTTGTACAACATCTCGATGGCCACCATTGTACCCGTTCGACCGACGCCAGCGCTACAGTGAATGAGACTGCTGTAAATGAATCAAATACAGAAGAATTCAAAAATTTTAGTTTTTGGTTCATACGTATTAACAAAAAAAATTCAAAATAAACCCACGGATATTTAGTGTGATAGCGGGTAAACTGAAGAAGGCGAAACGGTGCTAGCGGAGTTTTTGGAACTGACTTATCCGGCCAAGTCGTCCAATGGCGGTGGTCTATGTAACGCTTCTCAGTCTCATCTAAAATTCGTGTAACACAAATGGAACTTGGCCTAATTTTGCATTTTATTTTACTTTACGAATGGGGAGCACAAAACAACAAAAAATGAGAGCGCATACCCCTTCCCAAAAATATGCCACTAAACTTGGCTAAACAAGAAAAATTGCCCCTCTAAAAAAATTTTTCAATGGATTTTTCGAAGGATGCTTAATGGGGTCACTGCACTTTACCCCCCCCCCCCAGATCACGAATTCGATATTCATTTCTGGCGGAAATTCCAAAAAAGTACCCAAATCGGGTATCAAAATGTCGAAAACCACAGGGGGACCAAGGTAACATGCGGGTATCAAATGCTCAGCCTAAGGCTTAGCCTAAGCCTAAAGCCTAAGCTCCTAAGAGAAACTTGTTTTAATGCTTTCTAATTTGTTTTGAAACGATTTTAAGCAAAAAATTTTTTA
>SAUE01003067.1:31439-42558 GCA_009724625.1 Deladenus siricidicola | reverse complement strand
ACACACACACACACACACACACACACACACACACACACACACACACACACACACACACATAATATTATTTTTTAACGATTTGCACCAGCAAACGATCCTGAGCCTCAGTAGTATTACGCGGACGTCCACTGCCTTTTCGGCGAGCCGTACACCCTGATTCTTCCCACTTTTCATAGATTCGCTGGACCGTGCTGTTTGACATTGAAAATTGTCGCTCCACCGCTTTAAAAGAAGCACCTTTCTGCACAGTTTGCATGATAAGATCCTTAAAATTGTAAGAATACTGCTTGCGCACCATATAAAATAATTACATTGACTAAAGACCATGTTTTTGTATGTGTCGCGTTCTTTATTTCCGCCCCCAAAATGAGGGTATTTCACAAAAGTAAAAATATTTTGATGAAGACTAAGTCAAATAGAAAAATGAATTATACCAGTGAATTCAGCATAAAAAATGCTACAAAAAAGTATTTGCAAAAGTTTCCATCTTACATCCACACCAAAATAAACAAGAGCAAACACTTGTTTAATAGATGTCCCGTTTTTTATTTCCGCTACTGTATACACACGCACACACACACACTTAGACAACAAATACAAAATACAAAAGCAAAGCAAATTTGCAAAAAAAGTTATGTGTATTGTGCATATTTTATGGGAAAATAGGCGGCGGTATGGCGCCAAACGCTTGGCGCGCGCGTGTTACGACAAAGGCGGCCATCGACGCAGCGCTAGCGCATCGTCAAAGTCCGAGTCGCGAAATCCCTTCGCGAACGGATTGTTTTTGATTTTGAGCTGAGTGATCTGAGAACGTCAACATTTTTAATAAAAAAATAACTTTAAAGAAATATTGTTTGCCTCCAAAAGCATTTATGTCAATGGAAAAGAGAATCGACCGTAGGGGGTGGGAGGGGGGAGGGAAGTGTTTTAATTTTTTTTTGATTTTTTTTGTCAGAAAATTGTGTAATGCCATCAAAAATGGCTCGTCGAGAGCGTTCTAAAACTATTTTCAACTTTGAACCATCGAGTTTTGTATACAGAAATAGGAGTCTTTAATATTTTTTTTGGCTTACCCACAGCATGGAAAATTTCTGAGCTACCCGCCATTCCTCAGAGGTATGAAGCTCCAACGCTTTAATTTCTTTAAAATGTTGTATTATGTAGGAAAAACCTAACTAAAAATATATCTATACTTCTCCTGCCAATAAAATAAGCTTGAAAAAGGGCCGTACGCGATGGTTCTGGTAGGCGGTAACGGCCATAAAATTTGTCTCCGGAAATGAAAATATTTTTCGTCGCGCCATCGCCAAACTCGACTCATCATCTACATCGTCAGCTGCCACAGCAGCACCAGCAGCAGCTGACGTGCTGCTGCTGCTGCTGTTGCTGCGGTCGGAGTCGGACGCCAGCTGAGTGAGGTGGAATTTGGGCTGATAGCGATGCATTGAGTTGACGATCGCCTACAATATTTTTTCTCGCATACGGTATGTGATAATATAGTTTGTTAATCCTGTAATAAATTTTTTATATTGTAATAATACAGTATATAATAATGCTTCTCTAATATCGTACGCTAACGATGCACACAGTATATGTTCATATTGAAATACAATATGCTAAAAAGTACTCACATGTCCGTTCGCGTCGGCGAAATTGTTGGTGAGTTTGAGTTTGTCGAAGGCGACCGCCTGTTGCATCCAGAATTCGCCGCTCGCCGGCGAGTCGGCGTGCGCGTAGACGCGCGACCGCATTGCTTGCGGATCGCCTGAATTATTTTGCGCTGTTTGCATTTTTATGGACGGTAGCATTCCGCTAGTAAATCTTCATTTTGAGCAAACTACTTCATACTGTAGCTTTCTTACTAAACAGTATTCTAACTTTGTAGTCTAATTTTTAATGAGTCTTACTGTAGGTTTTTTAAGTTTTTACTGCATACTGTGGGTTTCTTACGGCATACTGTAGGCTTCAGTATGCCGTACTATAGATTTTTCCTGTAGATTTGTCGATTTTCTGTCATATACTGTCGATTCTCTACTACATATACTACAATACAAACACACATATGTACACACCTGGTCCGGCTACGATCCATTTGGACTGATGGAAGGAGTAACGGTAGCGTCTACTGTCCACGCACACAAACTCCACGCCCAGTGAATAGGTTTGGGTGGGATTAAGGTCGCGAATAATGAGCTGGAGGACGGGAAACATTCGTCTAAACTACCGTAAAATTTTAATATTGTACTTGTTATACATATGTATGTATACATCTGCTGCGTATTTATTAAATACAAAGCGTACATATTACTGTAATTACGATATATAGTAGAAACATTTATTTTAAGATTATTCTTACAGAGTATACATATGCATCGTATCGCGCATTAGCGGTATATGCAAGTATCGTATCGGTATCGTAGCATAAAATAACAAAAAATCAAAAATACCGTCCACTTCTCGTCACGATCATTTCCGTGTCGAGCGCGTGGAATTTGCGCCACAGCGCGACGTTCTCCAAGCGCACGACGCTAGCGACAACGCCGTCGTCGTCGTAGTGGTACGGTGGGAGGCGGTGATGCTTGAACGTTTGTTGACTTGAACGTTTGTTGGGATACGGTAGCGGCGAAGTTTGTTCGCGACTTTTGCCAAAGTCTTTTTGTTGATAATGAAAATGATGATGATGAGAATTGAAGAGATGATCATTCTCATTCTCATTCTCAGTGAGCGTCGCATTATCATTCTTATTTTGTATTCTTTTATGTTCATTTAGTTTCGCACTATCACTATCATTGAGCTTCTCATTGTCATTGTGCTTGGCATTATCATTATCCGTTTGTGTGGAATGCCCACTGAGCCTATCATCATCATTGAGTTTCGTATTCTCAATGATCTTCTCATTATCAATCAGATTCTCATTCTCAACGAGTTTTTCACGTGATGAATTCACACAGCTGAGGCGAATGAGATTCTCAATAGAAAATGACATCGAAAAATGATTTTATCACAATGTGTGATATTCTCAGAACGATTTTATCACAATGATATTATCAAAATGATATTATCAGAATCTGTATGGATGGATATTGTTGAAAATGAGTTTTTTAGCGGCCGCAAATGATATGATATGCGATTTGCGGCTGCAAAAAGTGCAAAATGTGCGAAAAGTGCGAAAATGCATGTGTTACCGTAGTAGCAAATTTGCACACATAAGTTTTCACTTTTCGCCAATTTTCATTTCATTTTAGCTGCTTTTTTCCCTCATTTTTCTCGCTATTTGTCACTTTTTTTGCGTTTTGCGGTGCAAATTTAATTATTTATGATTATTGCTATCATTTGGCATTTTCTCGCTGGATGAGATTGAGAATTTTTTCTTCCGCGAAAAGAATGAGAAAATTGTTGAATGATTTTTTAACGCTCATTAAATGACATTCTCACCAGATGGATGGAAATCAATCGGCTCGTTGATGGGGGGGGGATGGGATGAGAATATCGAATGAGAATGAAAATATCAACAAAGTGAGAATATCCGCCAACTGAGAATATCAGCAAATTGAGAATATCAGCTGAGGATATTAGAAAGACGAGAATAACAACAAAATGAGAATATCAGCAAAGTGATGATTTCTCAGTCTTTTAGAAAAAGAAAAAATGCGCGCAGAGATGCGAACAAAATAACAGAGAGTGTGCGAGCGTCTCGTCGTCTGACATGCGCTAAAACCTATCTGGGAATTGAGAATCGCCGGAAGTGGACTATATAAGTGCCGGCGATTTCCCATTGACCGCAACGGAAAAGCAGTCTGCCGAGTACCGGGTACGCTTTCCGACCGGACCAAACATCGCTATGATTTCGATTGTATTCGAAAAGTTATAGTTAAGGTGGTATGCCCCACATGTGACTGGGGGAGTTTAAGACCGGGTCTCGTCCTTTTGGTTCACGAACCAGTCCACCAGGCCCAACGTTCCACCGTCTCTGACGGTCGTGGCGATGTATGTGGTCCGGCTGGGAGCGCGCCTTGTTCCTCGGGGTGCGCTTGGAGGGGGTAGGAGATCGAAGTGTCGTGGTCCTAAACGGTCGGTTTCGAAACCGGGAGGCCATAAAACAGTCCGTCCTGGTCCCCCTCAAAGGGGGCCGATGCAAGTGCATCGGGCACACTATTGGAGGGAGACTTTAATTTTTTGTCTTAGTTTGCACGCTACTCTAATAATCAGCTTCGAATTGGAATTGGAATTCAATTATAATGTCTCAAAATTATAATTTTTTACGGAATTGATGTTTGATAAAAGATTTAAAATTTTTTTACAAAATTAAGCAAGCTCCTCACCCTGAACCAAATGCAGTCTCAGGCCACCGGACACCTGCTGTGTTGGGCTCCTCCCCCCCAGGCCTAGCGTCGCAGTCGTCTCCGACAGTCGTTGGCTGGGAGTCCGGCTGGGAGCCTGCCCTGTTCCTCGGTGCGCGCTTTAGGGGCGGGAAATTGAAGTCCGCGGTGGTACGGTCCGGCCGGGCCATAAGACGGTCGAGTCTTTGCTTTTTTCGTGATTTTTTTTATAAATTTTAAAATATGCATTTTGCTTTGCAAATTTAGGAATTTTTTTTTGCAAATTTTGGAATTTGCATTTTCCAATTTGCCAAACGGCAAAATTAAAAGTAAAAATAAATCTTTTTTATTTGAAAAATCTTATATTTTAAATTTTTATTTTCGACTGGATAAAAACGAAATTTAATTATTTATTTTTGAGGCCTAAATCAAATCAAATAAAAAAAAGTTTTGATTTATTTGATTTATCACAAACTTTAATTAATAAATTACATAAAAAACTTTCATTACAGATTTTTTCAGAGATTTGTTCTGAAAATTTAATTTTTAATTACTGTAAAAAATTCTAAAAAAATATTTTTATAAAAAATATTTAATACAATTTTTGCGTTTTTGACCAATTTTTCGCGCTAAATTTTTATTTATTTTTTTTGTGTAATTTTTTTTGTAAAGTATTTTAGACGCAATTTGAAATTGAAACTCACAAAAATTCGCCTTTGGCGATTAATTTAATATTTTTTTCAACAAATTAATAAGTGAAATTTATTCTTTTTCGAAGAAAATCAAAGGAAAGGACAAAAAGAAAAGGACAGGAAAAAAAGCAAGGAGAAGTGAGGAAAGCTAGGGAAAGGAAAGAAAAGGAAGGAAAAAGAAAATAGAGAAAGGGAAGAAAAGGAAAAAGAGAAAAGAAAGAAAGAAAAGGGAGAAAGGAAAAGAAAATGAGAAAAGAAAAGAGAAAAATAAAGAAAGAGCGGAAAGGAAGAAAAAGAAAGAAAACGGGGAAATTCAAAGGAAAAAAGACAGAAAGGAAAATACAAGAAAGGAGGAAATGAAATGAAATGAAAGGAAAGGAAAGACGGGTGAAAGAGAGAGAAAAGAGTATAAAAAACGGTAAATATTAAAAGAAAATTTATTGTTTAATTTTTCATAATTTTTTTTGGCCACAAACGGAAAACTTTTTGGTGGTGGAAAATAAAAAAAAGTCTTGCAGTAAATTGAAAAAAGTTAGTAAATTGATTACTTTTTGGTAAATAAGTAAGTAAAGTGTAAATTGTCAAGAAAAAGATAATGATACGGGAGACTGAGAGACATAGAGAAAGAGGGAAAAAGGGGAGACAGAAAAGGAGTGAGAAAGAGAGAACAGGGGAGAAAAAGAAAAGGTAGAGTTAGAGAGAAAGAGGTGAAATAGAGAAATGAGAGAGATAAAGAACAGTGAGTGAGAGAGAGAGAGAGAGGCGGAGAACGGGGAGAGATGAAGAAATGGAGAAAGTTAGAGACGGCTAAATAAAAAAGAAGAAAGACATACATACATATGTATGTAAAAAAATAGATACAGATTCAGAGAGACATACACACATAAATAGATAGACACAGAGAGAAAGATAGGCAAACACACAGACAACGACAGACAGTCAGAGAGACCTAGATACGCAATAGAGTAATATGTACATAGAATAGTGAGCGATATACGCGCCCGAAAGCTGGAGGCGTAGTGGGAGTTGATGAGATAGCAGAGAGAAGGAGAACAAAAAACAAAAGAATTGGAGTGATAATATACAATAGTAATATCAATGAAAATGTGAATGAGAATATCAGTGCAAAATAATAATTGTGTAACATTTTTTTTAATTTTTGTGTTATTTTTTAGTGCGAAAATAAATTAAAAAATTATTTTTTAAAATAAATTTTTGAGCGGTTTTGAACACAAAAACCTTGTTGATCGACCTCAGACTGCAAACCCGTTTGTGTTTGGGGTTTGGGCGTGATTTTATTTTAATTTTCACTCGAAAAGTTTAAAAAATTTGAAATTTTTCGGTTGTTTTTCAAATATTTTTCGTTTTATTTTTATTTATTTTTTGTGGAAATTTTTGGTGAAAAATTCAAAGAATTTTAACGACAAAACATTTTTGCGCAGTTATTTTTTCTCCCCCCACAAATTTTGATTTTTGTAACATTTTCGAGAAAGCGAAATTATTTGGAAAATGTGGTACATTTTTTTAGAATCAATTTGTTGAGTCTGAAATATTTTAATTGAATATTTTTTGCGAAATTACATGCGATATGGTGTTGGGGCGTGCTCAGTGGATGGGAGTTGTTGAGGGAGAGGAGTGGGAGGATTGGACAGGAAACGTTTCAATGCTTTGCAATTTCAGTTAAAAGTGGGGGACGTGGGGGAAGAGGTGGAGTCTTGGGTGAGATTCGAGGAAGACTCTTGATTGGGGGGTGGGTGGTGGTTAGGGGAAACAGATTTCAATGGTTGCTAGTATAGGGATAGAGATATTTTGAGAGAGGGAGNGGCCTCGTCAGAGAAAATTTTTAAAAGATTCGACTGAAAATCGCGGTTCTTAGCAGAGTTTGAGGTGAAGAAAGTCAAAGTTATGGAGGCTGAAGGGTGTGGGGGTTGCTGATGGGGGTGCCGAGGAAGTGAGGAGGTGGGGATCCTCTCGCTGGCCATTACGACGAATCCGTCCAACAAATCCCCCCCCCACATTCAATTCATTTCATTCTCCTGTATGTATGAAATTGGTGTGTGTGTGTGTGTGTGTTTGTGTGTGTGTGTGTGTGTGTGTGATGAACACATCGCGCAAAAAATATGTGAAATGAAAAATGGCGGACTTTTTTTTCGAATACAATTTGCAAACGTGCAAATTTGCAAAGATCTTATCAGCCACCTCATCCCTCTCTCGCTCTTCCCTTATTATGTTATTGGTGTTCTCAGATCTTCCCTCATTATTGTGTTCCCAGATTGATATTCTCATATTATTCCTAAAAAAGTTGTTAGTGGAGTAAATAATAATATTGATAATCGCTTAGCTACTTGCAGCTCGTTAGCAAATTTTTTATCGATTTTTTTGGTCGATTTTTTCATTCGTTTTGGTTCGAAACGTTTGCTTAAAATTCAAAAAGCAGTTTGTTGTCTATCTAGCTGCTGGCACGTAGCAGGGAGGATGGTGAGGGGGGGGCCCGGGGCAGAGAGGGAAGGGAGGCGAGCTTCAATTCCCCTAATGATCCCTCCAACACAATTCTCCGAATGCCAACTTTCCCTCTACTCTCTTCTTCTGTTACCCCTGCCCCCCCATTTCTTTTGGGCGCAGCTAACTCTATGAACGATTTGCACAAAGAGTGTGGGCTCTCTGCTTTACATCGTTTCAATGTTATTCCTTTTATTTTATTGTTATGTATTTCGGCTCCGATGCCTCCATATCCACCTTCATTCATTACAACGTCAGTCTTTGGTGGTCCCCCCTAATGCCTGAACTCATACCGCACAGAAATAAAATCCATCTCATCCCTTAACTGTCTCTCACATGATCCATATCTCTTCCACATTCTACCCCCTACAATAACTACCTCTCCTCTTCTAATCCCCTTTTATTTAACCCCCCCCCTTACAACTCATCCCCCTTTAACCTCTCCCCTCTCCCCTCCTCCTCTAACTCTTCAACTCTTATGATCCCAATAACTACTTGTTAATCCCCTTTTAATCCGCTTATACTAATCCCCTTCCAGTTAACCTCCCTCTAACCTCCCCATTCTTTTCCTGGGGAGGGGGGGGGGTGCATTGTTTCTTCGTGACTCAACTACAAAAAAAATTTCCCGAAGCACGGAACTCTGTGCGCCTTGATTTCTTTCGCTTTACACACTCTCTCTCTCTATATATATATCTCTATCTCTATCTCTCAATTACTTCCTGTTCTTTCCGAGTTTTTTACATATTTTTTCTTTAAAAATTTCAGTGAGATTTGTTCCTTTAAATGCATATGTACATCACACTGAGATCACATACATCATACATTTATCCCATTATATCTCCCCAAAAAATTATTAATTAATTGAAAATTGTTGTTTTGAATGTTTATTTATTTAATTCTTTGTTTTTCTTCCCCCTCAAAAAACAAAAAAAACATTTTCTCTCCACCCACAAAACTATCATTCATTACTCAACCAACAACTATCATTGCACAACTATCATTAGGCGGCGGTGGCAGCAACAGCAGAGAATGAGAATCTCACTGAGATCTCATTGTATGAGATCAGAGGAAATGAGGGTTTGAGATTTGAAAGAATTTGCGAAAGCGCGTGCGCCCCAAAATTTCTCAATTTTGGGGGCAAGTTTGCGTGTGTGCAAATTTGCAAAGGCAAAAAAAGGGCGACAAAAAAAATCAGCAGAAAATTTCCTCAATTCCAATTTATTCGAAATGATTGATTATTGAGTAACTTTTCAAAATTACATGACTTTTGTTGTTGTTTTGTTTGTTGTTATTTGTTGTCTTGTTGTTATTTTTGTTGTTGTTATTTTTGTTGTTGTTATTTGTTGATTTTGTTGTTGTTTTTTGCCATTGTTGTGGTCTTGCTGTGTTGTTGTTGTACGCTGGATTTAGTTGTTTTTTGTTTATTGATTTTGTTGTTGTCTGTTGTTCGTAGATATTGATTTTTTGTTTATTATTGTTGTTGTTGTTCTATTGTTGTTGTTGTGTTGTTGTTTTGTGGTTGTTGTTTCGTTGGTGTTGTTTTATTGTACTTTTGTTGCCTTTATTATATTTGGTGTTTGTTGTTCTGCTGTCACACACATATGTATGTCTGTCTGGCATACTGTATGTGTATGTGTGTCATATTTTTACATATACATATGTGTGTAAGTGTGTGTGTCATACTGTCACACACATATATATACATGGATGTCATACTGTCATATTTTAGGCGTGCTACAGTGTCTGCGCATGTGCTACAGTAAGCACGGATGACGAAATTACGAAATTTGCAGTTTTGCATTTTATTTGCAAATATTTTGCTTTTTTTATTATTTTGTGGCGGCGGCGTGGACGCGCGCGAAGTGAAAGTGTTCAAGAGGGGAAGTAAGTACAGTACACTTTTTGATTTTCAAATGTCATCCAACAAAGAAGAACGAACAAAACTGTGGGATAAGTACAGTAATTTTGTGTGGATAGGTAATGAGTGCGTAATATTACTGTATTAGTATTTTTGTAAAAGTATTTTGTAGTCTGTGACTACTGCAGCATTTACTGTGGTAGGAGTACTGTGGGATAAGTACAGTAATTTGATGTGCGTAAATGAATAAATTTGTTGCACAGGAGTGGAGCTGATCGACGAGACGCAATTCGAGCTGCCCGCCTCGATGCCCAACATCGACTTCCAGTCCGATCCCGACCTCGTCAAGCAACCCGATCCCGACGACGCCTACGACGAGCTGGTACCGCATCTGCCGCGCTTCGTCGTCTACAAGAACGGCAAGAATGTGGGATTCACAAAAGTAAGAGTTGATTGTGTGCACATTTATTGTGTGTAATCTTGAGTCTTAGCGCGGGATGAATAGTGATTTATGGCTGTGTGGTGCGAGTCGCCCGGTATGTGATATTTGGTGGGTTTGATCCACCGCCATATGGTAGTCAATTCTCTCTTCGACAGACATAACATTGTGAAAAGATACTGTAAGTATATGTATTGCAGGTTGGGCATTGAGCTAAAAGTAAACCGTAAACTGTATATGTATACGGTAACTCCCGTTTTTCTCTCCTACTGTAATCCATCAACATACATGCGTATACTGTACTTTTTAGCCGAAACTCGTCACTCGAAAGCAGCCGACCTGGTCGACGCCTTTGCCGCGAACGCGCAAAGGCGACTACCGTACGTGGAGTACGCCGCGCCTCGAGCCCATAACGAAAGTGCCGCCGAGAAGTTTTTTCAGAAAAAAGACTACGGTAGCTGGCGGCGGCGGCGGCTCGGACGCGGCGAGTGACGTGGTCACCGCAGCAGCAACAAGTAAACCGACAACGTCGACAACAGCGAAGCCGGCGGCCACAGTAGCTAAAAAGCAGCAACAACAGCAGACGGCGGAGGAGGAGGAATTGGCGCAGCAAAGTGCCGCCGATTCGGGTAAGGAAGGCGCAAAAGACGAAGAGAAGAAGATTTTCCACGGAAAGTCAACAAAGCCGACAACTGCGGTAGACGTAAACGACGGTCACGGCGAAGCGACGCCGACGAACGCGAGAAAAAAGTCAAAGACAACAGCCACAGCAACAGCTGCGCCCACAGCGAACGACGGAGAAATAACATCAAAATTCACGCAAAACCGGAATGGCAACATCAACAAGAACAACAATAGGAATAACAACAAATCAACACTAACAACAACAACTCCAAAAACAACAAGAAACACCGAAAAACGTTTGAGAACAACAACACCAACACCGAGAACGACTACAGAGAAGCGAAAGTTTACCGTATCCGGTTTCAGGCGGCGAACGCCAACAACGCCAACAACAACAACAACAACAACAACAACAGTGAGGTCGGAAACCACGAAGAGAAAATGTCAAATATTCACATTTTGTTCTATTCTCGCAATCCTGTCATTTTCCTTTTTTGTCATGTTTCCCTTTTGCATCATCAATTCCTCTTACTTTATTGTTGGAATCAGTCGGTTATTTGTCATGTCTCTTAACCTTATTCGACTTCATAATATCTGTAATGATCGANCGATATGGCTGTACACTGCTGGAAATAAAGATAGGTTCACCCAAATTTTTTTCGAATTTCTCAAATATTTTGGTCACAAT